>CAJNJA010046475.1:0-26509 GCA_905231915.1 Symbiodinium necroappetens | reverse complement strand
AAACAACTTCAGGGGGGGGGGGGGGGGTATTAATAGCACTCTAACATTCATCCGCAACACGACCACCGGTGAGCTCTGGACTCGTGCCTCCCGCAGTGCGTCATCCACCCGGTCTTCGAGACTATCCCCTCCACTCTGAGACACCCGCTCTGTCGTGCTGATGTCGGCGACCTGAATCATTCGAGTGCGGCACATGTAGTTCAACATCCATGCACAAGCAAGGCGAAGCGCTGACCAACGTGTGTGAAATCGCCCCAAACCCTTCAGTGCCCAACTCACCACGGAATCACATTCCGAACTTCGCCCGTCACCATGGTCACCGATAATGATAAGAAGCTGCTCGCCACAAGCATCATGATCCGTAAACCGTTGATGGTGGAAGCTTCAGCACGAAGCCTCCCTTTTCGCTATTTCGAGGAGGTCGGCTTCCTGGCTGTGGCTTCTCAAGCATACAGGCTCTCCGCCCGGTGAACGTCACACAATGGCAATGCTCGGCTGCAACCTTGCCTAACTTCTACCAGGCATTAGGGGCGGTCTATTTACGGGTTCTTAGGGGGGGGGGGTGAAAATGAGTGAAAGTTCTCTCTCTCTCTCTCTCCCTCTCCCCCTCGCTCTGACCATACTCTGCTATCTATTGTTGTGTTTCAATTCTTCAGGTACCTTGCCATTCCGAATCTTCAAAGGGTGACTCTCCCCTAAGTGTAAAGTGTAAACCGAGCATTGCATAAATCCGACCTACGTGTTTTGGACTTGCATAAAAACTTAGTCAAAATTCTAGGCTGATCTGTAGGCAGTGTTGCAAGCTGCTGCTTTGCAAGCCCGCCAGGAATTCCAGGTGGTCGGCTCCTTCGGCAGGCGCAAGCGACTGCACCTTTGCATTGAGATGGTCGGAATTAAAGCGAAAACTACGAATATCGTGCGAACTGCCCTACAGCAGGCTTGAATAAATCATCCCAGCATATCCCAGCCAATGTAGCTCAAAGACTTGACATGACTTGACCGTTGGATTCGCTACGACTACGTGCCAGGAAAACCCATTTTCCGGAGCGGCCAAAGTGGCAGCCACGACAGGGGAAGTGCTCACATCCTCATGGTGTCCATGCGAACACAAAGAAAGGTGCATGCCTTCACTCGAGCAAAACACAAGGACAGTCTGGCAAACGGTAAACTAATTCATACACAGGCCGACACAAAACAATACTAGAAACATATTCAGAGACGACACATTCTCGCACGTGCGCAAACAACCAACAAGCTCACGACCCAAAGTGGAAGTCTGGCTGCGAATGAAGATATCCGTAGTCAACGATGCTCTGTGAGGCGACATCGACGTACGTGTGCCGAATAGGCTACGCGCTGGTGTCTGCATTTGCAGGAAAACACACCTACGATCTGCCGGACTATTGGAAAAGTGCCAAAGTTCGCCATGGAGTGATGGATACGAGGCATGCGGTACATCCCAGCCGATAGACTCACAAGTGCAATAGGTCGGCCTCGTCAAAGGGCAAAACATCTTCGACCCAGTTGAAGCCTTGCCTTGGACAGCGTGCGAGTCAGTTTCACAACAACCCACCTCGCATTCTCGACTCAAACCCTGTCAAGATGATTCCTTGTCTTAGGTTCCTGTACAAGGACGTTGAATGAAAATTGCCAGACATCACCAAACATGCATGTGTGTATATAAAACTTACATGCTACATCCCATGCATCCAGACTACATACATACTACGAACATGCATACATACATATACTTCTCTCCTGTCTCTCTCTCTCGCTCACGGCCATCGGACGAGTTCGCGACCGAGCCGAGCAAGCAGCACAACAGTTGTGCCACATCTGTCTCTAAGACTACCCGTGGCCCCACCGCAGGATGCGACATGGGGATTGTTGAACGTGACAACCCGCCAGACCAGCCAGCTACAGTCAAGCGAGCCATCACTCAAACTTGCCGTCAGCGGCACACAAAGGGGAACTGCATGTACAGCGGTTCAATTGCTCCCCAAGATCTCAGTCAAGTGGTCTACCGCTTCTTGAACCTCCCTCTCCAGCCCGCTTCGTGGGGCCTGCCCTCGCTTGAGTTTGCCACCGGCATGGATCACTCCCTTTGTCAAGGCCGCCAGCGAGGGCTTTGCATCACGATGCACCGAGAAAAACATCTTCATGCTGTCTCGGTCAAAAGCTTTGCGGACTTTGCACACATATACGATACCGGACATGACAAGCGGGTCCGTCGACACTGCACGATGCTGCTCGATGGCCTGCCGGTCATAAGAGTTGAGGGCCTCATCTTTCAATGCCACCCTCAACAACCCTGCCCAAGCATGTACGTGGGGCTCTCCTTGCGGGCGTTCACACTTGCCCGACTGCGCGCTCTTGGCCTTCTCCGCATGATGCTTCGTGGCATTGAACACGGCTTGGACGTAGGGGCAGGATTTGGGGAGGATGAACGTCACAAAGCAGGCAGCCTGGAGTTCTCTTACTTCGAAGTTCTTGACGCACAACCTGGCAATGGGATGCACAGCCTTTGCCATGTCCCTCTCGGTCCCCAGAGCAACACGCTTAGCCGACGGTTTCACAGGAGGGCCTAGCTCCCAGGCGTCCATTGTGACGCAGCCGGGTTTTAAGCTACATTGCTCTCTACGATTGCTCTTGGCGCCTGGGCCCAGCCACATGTTGGACCACATGGTCCCACAACTGTGATAATGATGCAACTGTGATAATGATGCAAAGGAAACCGAACAATACGGGCAAATGATATCACTTGGAACTTCTGGCTCAAACACCACGGCACTACCATTTCCACTGCACATCTGATTACCGCATCGTAAAAAGATGTGTTGTGGGGCTTTTCGCAAACGCCAAGCCAGGCAGCGTTGCTGTAGGATAGGTTCTACGCAGCTCCTGTGTCTGGTGTATCCAGCAGCATTCTCTTCGAGAAGCATGTCTGCAGGTCTTCCAGAGGTGGTTGTAGAAGGCCCGTCCCACAACATCCATGCAGCATGTTGATAAGTCGAAACCCGGCAGGCCACTTTAGTTGTTGCTCTTATCAATTTGAGCTGGGGAACTTCTGTGCCAAATGTCCGGTGAGCGTCCATATCTCCGCATGGACCGCAAAAGCCCCACCATGCGTTGCATGAAAGACTGTCCCAGCGGCTCTGGTTCAAAACTCACTCCGCACGGCAACTTGGTTCGCAAGTATCTCGGGCGCAGCAACTGTCTCCACAGCTCGGCCGGACAAGACCGGTCTGGCACTGTTTTTCGGAGCCGCAAGCGATGCACTTCTCGACGCAAACCAAGCAAATCAGCAGCTGGATGTGTCGGAGCACACCTCCTCACACGCTGCCGCACTGCAGAAAAATCTGTTCCCAGTTGACGGACCCTTCTGTACCGCTCTGCTAGAAAAAAACCTACCACTGTGAGCGGTCCACAGGTTTTTTGTATCATCGCTTCTTGGGCCAACAACAGCCTTTCTGGAAAGCTGCTTGGCCGTGGCCCACATTTGAGCCATATCCCGACGTTTCCAAGCATACTCAAATGAGTCTCACGATTCGTCCGATCTCGCTTAGCCAACACGTCCAACTCTCTCTGCCGCCGCCTTTGTTGAGCTACAGCTCTCCAACGGACAAACATGTCACTGAGGCCTTGGTATGTGTACTGCCGCGTTGATGTGACTCGTCTTGGCATTGCTGCCAGCCTCGCCCTAGCTTGGAAAAGCTCCTCTGCAGCTTGCGCATTGTCGTGGGGTTGGTGTCGCCTTGCCGCAACTCTGCTGTAGAAAAGCTGACCGGATTCAAGGACAACGCGATTGAGCTTGTCCCAAACGGGCCCGGGCGGACCAGACTCCAGAGCTTCTCATTCCGCACTTTGCACACACTGTGCCTCAACAGCTGCCAAAGATGACTCTCTGCTGTGACCCTGCAAAACACCTTGCACCAGACGCATTTGCTCCCATTTGGGACGTGTATGTCATGTTCCAAGCGCACCAGTGTTGGCATATGATGGCGTTTGCCCGGGCTGGGAATGAGATTTGCAATCTATCTCCAGCCGCATGGAGGACACAGCACCGTCGAATCCTGGGTCGCATCGTTTGTGGCAAGCACGCATAATCAATGCGATCGCTGCGTGCGAAACATCCATAGTACGTGTCTCCAACAGGAAGGAAAGTGTTACCAGCAAACAAATGATGACGTAGCAGAATCTCATGCTTGAGCGAGCCATTGAAATTCTGTCTTTGCGGCTGGACCAAGCCTACGGCCTCACTGCCAGACAGAACCTGTCCTACCATTCGCTTCCAGCAACAAGACTGGCACACATCGACTTGGCAGTAAGTCCAGCAAATGCTGCACCCATGCCCACAAGCGTTCGTTGTAAGAGTCGCCTCTGCGCAAGCGAACTGCACCGACCCTTCCTTGAAACTGAACAGGCGGTGCGTGAACACGAACGACGTTGCGGGACTGGAAAGGTTGTGACCGAATGGCAAGAAGAACCCCCGCTGCTTTATTACCAGCGGCACATCCCCACTCAAAAACCACATGGCTGCCGCAATGATACTGGACCACTGAATGAACAGTGCGGCGCTGAGTGCCCTGCAAACCAATGAATGAGTACTACTTAAACTCTTGCAGTATCTGCTGCAACGATGCATGCATTTGAGGGACAAGGGGTTGTATAAGACGGCTGTCCATGTTGGCATGCTGTCGCCACTTCCGGAAAGCCGGGCAGCCCGGTTTTGGCAGTCATCACCAGAGCTGCCTGATATGCATCATGGTATTAGCCTGTCGCCGCGTCAGGGCATGCTAACTTGGGTGTCAACCGGGTATACATACATATATATATATATGTATACACATACATATATACATACTTACCTGCATGCGTGCATGCATGCTGACTTACATATGTGCATTCTTTTTTGAATTTTCTATGTGGGTGGACATGTCCCTCTCTGTCTTTCTTTCGCCAGGGCTATTGGTTAGAGGGAAATCCCCCTAGCTCTCTGTCTCTCGCTCTCTCTCTCCCCCTCCCTCCCCCTTTCTGCACCTGTACTTGTAGAGACTAAACATTGCTAAGAGACAAGAGCGAGCATGCAGGCATAGGCACATGCATGCACATGCACACGTATAGGCATGCTCATTCAGAAACTGCATCTAGGTAGTTACGCATCAACAAGTATTGATGCAAGAGTACATGGCTGTGCACTGACACTTCATCACCATACACATGTTACACATGTATTGAGCGAGAATGCTTCAGCAGCAGCACATCGATTTGGGACGGTGGATGCTTCAGGCGCCTATCGAGACCGCTGAATCTGAAACTCGGAGACTTCTATACATCTTGGCATTTTCCTGCCTGTTTACATACAAGGACATATGGCAACTACCAAACTAAAGAGCGACATAGCAGGAGTGAAACATGCTGTTGCTGCTAATCAATAAGGACGATGAAAGTGAGATGCTGCGCATCAGCACGGAGCCTTTTGCTGCTCATTGCAAGCACTGGGCTTCCCGGCATGTGCAGGCGGCTGGTAAGCCAGTGAATGCGTTTCGCTTCTCCCTCTGGGTCCGGGGAGGCCTGCAGCACCCGCTGGCCCACGCTGGCAAGCCATGGTTTGCTAAACAACTCTGGGTTGGAGCAGGAACGTCTGATGTCTCAAGGGGAGCTTGGTGTCTAATCACCTACCGGTAGAAGTTGCGACAACTGTAACCGGCATTCTGCAGAAAATGGTGCTGCTGCAGATGCTGGTGGTAAAGGAAAAACGGATGCTGACGATACCGGTGGACAATGATGATTACAATGGTGATGAGGATGCCGATGGTCCAATGGTGATGTCAACGCTTCTGTTCATGTTGCGATGGTGTACAGTAGCTGATGTTGACTGTGGTGGTGATGACAGTTGTTATAATGATCGTGCCAACGGGTGCCATGCCATGTTCGACCAATGCAAACCTGAAAGAGTCAAATGAATAGAACGCCGAACATGTCTGATGGTGGTGACTTCGGTGATAGCTTCATGGCAGTGACCGCGGTTTGCAACAACAATCCTGACTCGAGTCGGCAGCAAAGAGGTGTACAAAGCGTAGATTGCAATAAGGGCTGCAGCGATGGAGCGATTGGCCTCAGAAGCGCTTCTCGTTACCTCGTTTGCTGTTGGTCTCTCGTGCCTGATTCGAAGACGACAGTTCTGGCACAGGCTGACGGCATTAGGAGCCAACCTGGCCCACTGCATCCAACCTCGGGCGTTGCCTTTTCCCATGCACCTCACAGCCCTTAGTTCTGCCATCACCAACTCGTGGCCCTAAGTCACTTCAACCAGTTTTGATGCAACAGCCCTGGACTAATTCCAGTCCATTTCCAGACAATCGGTGGTGCCGTCCCTGTGCTGCAAGGTTTCTCTCTGCATGCTGCGAACGCTGGCTTGGCCAAGCCGCTGTCGCATTTGGCCAGGTGCGGGGTGAGTAATCCGCAGGTGGGGATTTCCGACAGAAGAAGTGTTGTTTGGCCCTTTGAGAAGTCTGATCCTGCTCTTGTGCCTGTTGCTCTTCAGAAGCACAGCTTTCGCACTGCAGAAGCACAGCTTTCCAACTCCCACGGACAGCATCTCGCCTCGATGTGCTCCTGCCAGCCAGTGGTGGTGGCAATTTTTTGGGCATTGCTCGACATGATGATGCTGCTGTTCCCTTAAAACTTATAGCCGAGCAGTTCCAAAGCACGAAAAAAACAGAAATGCCAAAACTAAACACCGAAGTGTTCGAGTGTCTGATCGGCGATTAACGGTCCCTCCGCCCTCAATCTTTGCTCATGGTTTCTTCTTAGTCCTGCCATCTTTCTCGGACGGTCTCGTCGCCGAGGCATGGGACGGCCTCGCGCACGCGTCTGTTGTAAGGTGAGTGATATGGGAGGTCGCGAGGTTAAGGTCTGATTCGTCTCTCCAGATTGAACTGGGGTCGGCTGAAGAAAGCGGGAGCCCGGAGGCCCGTGACAGCTCCGACATGGACCGCAGCTTGGAGTACGAGACCCTCCCCGAAGCTCGTCGGGCCCGGCCAAAGGCAACCTGCATGATACAACGAAGCTGTGGCAGATGAACCTCAGGTTAACCCCTGCGGAGCCAACAAGAACATTGTGAGATGCCTTTAATGCAGGTGGCACGAAACAGACCTGATAGAGCACTGCTGCGCCTCCAGGGAAGCCTGAGCACGCCGCCTGGATGGCTGTGGTTTTGGAAGGTCTCCGGGACTGTTCGAAGAGGGCCCAAGGTGTGGGAACAGCCTTTATTCCGCTTGAGGATTCGTGTGCCTCCGCGAAAGCAGATCGAGGTACGGGGCAAAAGGCATGTAGGACCTTGGCCGGACTTCAAGAAGCCTCCGACACCACTGGAGGGTCGGTATTGGTGATGCCATGCACTTGCAAAAGGCTTTACATAACTGGTGGACAGTCATGGAAGCCTTATTCATTTTCACGTAAGACATACGCATTTCCTCGATAGACTAGGCAGGAAACGCTTCCAGGGACTTGCCAATGCCTGCAACTGAGCTCACTAAGGATGCAGCTATGTCTAGAAAGTTCATCGCTAGAAGCAGCTGGCAGAAGACGAATTGGGTTGAGTCCTTGTGCGGAGCAGGGATCAACTGAAGGCCGTGCCCCGGCCAGGTCAGCCGGCGACTTTCTCGGCCTTGGTGTTTCTTGGTGGAACTCGCTTCTAAATTGCAGCCTTTGTCGGCACATGATATCATGCAGGCCTTTTTCGGGTGTTTCTTTAAAGTTTCTTTAGGAACAAAGTCAAAACTAGTCGCATACTGATGTCTCATCGATTTCAGACAATGTAAGACTTTGCAAAACGCAAGGCCAACACATGTTGTCAGCAAGGCAACCTCAAGCCTCAGCATGCACTAGCCTGGTTTATGCGTACCGAGGACATCATCCCACAATGGCGCTGCAAGCTGGCTGTTGCGTGCAAGAACTTGCTGTTTTTCAAGCGTCAGTTTGTGCATGACTAGCTTTTGTTCTTTGATCAAAGGGAGCGACCGATCCCAGAAGAGTCTTCATGTGCAGCATCGCAAGGTAAGGCTGAATTGAATGATCCCTCTACCAGCTAGCCACGTCGCAGCGAATGGAAAGCAAGAGCAAACCAAAGCCAGATTGTGAGTCTTGGCACTGTCACGAGTCCAGTGCAGGTTTGCGCAGGGCGAGAAACAAACAACAGACTTGCAGCCCAAAGCTCGGTGTAATTGGTGTGTCCAGCTTTTCGACAGGCCATGCCCAAGCACTTGATCATACAGCTCACGCGGTGAACAGATGCTCTGCACCCCAAACTACGACCAGAAAAATTACTTCTGATGCGATTTGCTAGTCCGTAGGTTGCACCAGATTGACAGCACGGCCGTTTGGAGTATGAACTCAACACGTGAGCCGGAAGAGACGCAACAAAAACTTAGGGCTTAGGCACACGTCTGCTGATGTATGATTCCTCCACACCCCACCATTCACAGGAGGCCTCTTTCGTGGGAGTCGTAGTTGCGCCGATCCCAGGGGCCAACGCCGTCAAAAGAGCCTGAGCCAAATCCATGTGAGCATGGGTGTCATGTAAGTGCTGCCCAGACGCACCACAAGGTTGCGCAGACTTATACAAGTCGCTAAATTCAATTGTGCAAAGATCTCTTGGCTTCAAGTGACAGCTTTCCCAATGTACAGGGTTTAGGCCAAGGCCGTGTACAAATCGATCCCATGTAACAAATCGCACTGTTTTGGTTGAGAAGTGTACAGTTACAGATATGTGTGTCTGTGTGCACGGCTTTGGGATTTCCTCTATCTCCGGCACTCAATCGGACATGGTCTTCTTTGGACATCCGGTTGACGCAAGGCAATGCCTCGAAACATCGACACACACATAGCTTCCTTGCCATGTTTCTACAAGTCCAAATGTCTGGAAGATTTTTTGACGTTTGGCAGCCTTGGCACTGGCATTTTCATGCGAGCCTGGAGCAGCCGTCGAAGATACTCCTAAAGCCGGATCCCTGCAAGATTTGCGGGGTAAGTTGGCACTGAGCCCTGATGCTTCGTATCCGACATACAACCATCAACCACCATGTCCAAGCAACCCGGATTTCGTAGGCCTCAAAGCCAAAGCTACTTCCGACCCTGGCCCCTGGCGCGCTGCTTCTCGCGCGGGCTCCTTCTGTTGTTCACGTCCTCTGCGCGTCGGACTAAAATGGTGCCAGTCCGCTTCCTTTTACGAACCGTATTGCCATAAATGAGTTGAAGGGACGAGAAACATGCGGACAAAACACTCGGGAGTACCAGATTTTTATGAAACCATTAATTAAACAACTAGAACGTCTTAGCCTTCCTAAGCGGAAATACAGGCTTGTACCCAATTCGTGTCGGTTGTAATCCTGCTGTGCCCAGCCCCTATAGCGACGGAAGACAACTCATGAGGTCTAGTCGAAAATTTACGCAGCATCGGCATGGGGCAACGAACTTGAACGAACTCAACTGGAACCGAAAACCGCTCAGCCCGAGGCCGAGAACGAGGTAGCAGCAGCTTCATCAACAAAGTGTCGCGAGAAGGCCCAAACCAAACTAATCCATGCTCCCACTGGCTACTGGTAACACAAGGCAAATCCTGCCGGGCACAGATCCTACAGGACCTGCCAAGTGCTACAACGCCCATCGTAGCGAGCCTGAAGAACAACAAGGAGATACGAGCAGAATTGGCTCGATCAGCAAACGAAACAGTGGCACTGCAACCGTTTAAATTGGCAGCCTACACAACTTTCAAGACACATGTCTGGGCGGTACAGCGAAGACCCAAGCTTGATGTGGAGGACGACCATGCGGTCGTTAATTAGGGTGCACGTCTGCACATGTACCTCAGACTGCATATGACTGACATAACAGCACAGAAAAGGCTCATAAAAACACATGCAGATTGCGGCAACCACGCAGAGTGTACAACTGAAAATGCAAGCGTCAGCAAACCTGAAAACCTGCCTTGTCAGAAAATCATGGCGTCAGAACCGTTTGCTAATCTTGCTGGCGCAGGGGCCCCAGCTTTTTTGCAGGTACAGGCTCTCACGTGTGTGGTCTTCATCCATGGCTTCGTTGGCGTGGCTAGGATGAGACCGCCACGCCCCCTGCTCTCCGACCGTACACTGGAAAGAAGAAACACGCAATCAGAGGACTCAAGGCTCAAGAAGGTCTCGGCTGGAGAAAAAATGCACTAATGCCCCTGTGTAGATACATGACTGCAAAGAAGAAACGCGCAATCAGAGGACTCCAGGCTCAAGGTCTGGGCCTGGACAAGAATTTGCGCAAATGCCCCTGCTCAGGTTTGTCGCATGTACAGAGTTACACAAATGGCCCCAGTGGAGGGCCGGTATACAGAAGGTGCATGCGAACATGTCGATTACAGACCAGCAATAGTTCGCACAATCATAGGACTCCAGGCCTGGAGAAAAAATGCACAAACGCGACCTCACAATCACTTTGAGGCCACTCCAGAGCGATATCAAGGACTCGCGCCTTCGACCAATAGACAGTGTGGTGGTCGTAGTCGCGGTCGCCGTCAGATGACTAAATGACAGCGAAAAGGAAACGCACCAGAGACAGGCCCGACGAGGTGACTGGGAAAGTGAAACAACTACTGATGAACGCAAGAAAACAATGAGCGAGAATATAGAGCGATATCAAGCCAAGTTATGTGACATATAGTTATGTGCACATCTTCCATCGGAAACCGAATCAGATTGTGGTGCTCGATGAGGAATCGTCCTCAAGTTGTAATTGATCTGTATACTTGTGCAAGCCATGTCAGCCAGTTGTAGGCACAACATCTTCCTCTTGGCTGGATTCGCGCCTTCGACCAATAGGCAGTATGATAGTCGTATTCGTCGTCGTCGTAAAATGATTGGATGGCAGCGAAAAAGAAACGCACAAGAGACAGGCCCGATGGAGTGACTGGGAAAGTGGAACTACTACTGATGGACGCAAGAAAACAATGAGCGAAAAGATAACCTGAAGACAGTGAAGCTCGGGGTTTAGGGCGCAAAGGTTTAAGGTGTGACCAAAAGCTTCATGCGACGTCACAATGTGGTTCAGAGCAGTGCTGAGCCTAAAGAAGAAACGCGCAATCAGACGACTCCAGGCTCAAGAAGGTCTGGGCCTGAAGAAACAGGTGCAAATGCGACTTCACAGTCATTCTGAGACCACTCCAGAGCAATAGCAAGGACTCATGCTTTCAACCAACACGCTGTAACTTGTAGAGTCGACGATCCGTATGTATCTTGAATAAATAACTGGCCACCAGTCCAATCGTCAACACCCCATCCAATACTGAAGGCTGCAGTGTGTTGGTCGTAGTTGTCGTCGTCGTCCCCTTCGACCAATAGGCAGGTGTGGTGGTCGTAGTCGTCGTCGTCAAATCATTGAATGACAGCGAAAAGGAGCCGCACCAGAGACAGGCCCGATGAGGTGACTGGGAAAATGGAACACTTACTGATGGACGCAAGAAAACAATGAGTGAAAAGAGAACCTGATGAAAGTGAAGCTCGGGGTTTAAGGCGCAAAGGTTTAGGGTGTGACCAAAAGTTTCATGGAAAGAAAAAACATGCAATCAAAGGACTCAAGGTTCAAGAAGGCCTGGGCCTGGAAAAAAAATGCACTAATGCCCCTGTGTAGATACATGACTGCAAAGAAGAAACGCGCAATCAGAGGACTCCAGGCTCAAGGTCTGGGCCTGGACAAGAAATGCGCAAATGCCCCTGCTCAGGTTTGTCGCATGTGCAACAGAGTTACACGAACAAGAAATGTTCCTGTCTTCGTTGGCCTTCAGAAAAACGCGGCCAGCATATGATCCAATGATTGGACTGATTGGACACATCTATACATTCAGCGTGCATCCATGCATGAGCTGCAAAAAAAGCAGTTCTATTCCGACATCTGTGCACATAGAGATGCAGGAGCATGCGTGCATGCAAAAAGGTATACATGCATAAGTCATGCATAAATGCATACATACAATCACAAAAATGTATCATTAAACATGCATACTTACACAGATACATACATAGTAACATAGTCACACCCATCGTGCACATACATTACATGCATAGCATACAACACACACACACACACGCACGCACGCACATGCACACGTGCACGTACACGCACGTGCACACACATACACAGAGACACAAGTACATCTCAAACGAATGCACGAAGTCATGCACAGCACACATACTTCCATACATGCACACATACATACTCGCATACGTACGTGCATACATTCAGACATACACCCATACTTCCGCACATACATATATGTACGTGCATACGTACTACATACATTCATGTGTTCGTACATTTGTCAGTAAAGACATACCTACAGCATGCCGACATGCATGCCTGCATGTATACATACATCCTGTACATATATAATACCTACCTACCTACCTACCTACCTACCTACGTACGTGCGTACATACATACATATATACACATACACACATACACACACACAAACACATCCTTACAACATACGTACATATACCAGGACCCTCGTGTGAGCAACAAAAAAAGGCGTTGTAGGAAGATGCAAGTAATTCCGCCGTTGTATTTAAAAAAAGGCGTTGCGTAGAAAAAATGGTTGGTATAGTTCGGGTTTCAGGGTATGGTCTTAGAATATAGAAATAACGTTGTGGATTATTCTTGCAAGCTGTGGCCACATTTGGCTGGAGAATGCTTGAGGGTTTAGTGGGTTTTGTGTATTGTGCTGGTTAGGGTCTTCCTCTCTCCAAGAGGTTCAGGACTTGAAGCGTAGGTATTTTTCTTGGGGTCTTCGGGGTAGGACAACCTGGTCCAACTGCACTCAAGACCCCAAAACCATATATCCCTGCTCATCTTCAGCTTGAGAAGAATCGAAGCAGATTAGTCGCCTAATCAGCTAACTCTGAAGCTTATCTCCCAAAGCCTATCGGAAACCCTCCGACCCCAGAGATGTGTTTTCGGAGACGGCCATGGACTTCTTGAGCTTCGTTTTCTGCTCCAGCCTGGGGCTCAACTGTCTCTTGCGAGAAGTTTTCGGCTTCTCAGCCCGCTTAAATTTGGTATAGAGCGCTTTCGATTTCATAAGATATCTTTCTACTGCTGTACGACACACTTGCTTCTGATGAAGTCGACGAACAATTCGACTGACCTTGCCAATCACATCCTCATTGCGTTTGCATCCAAACATCAAACAGTTCGGAATTGCTGTAACGGCCGGATCACCCAGCCACCTACGTAGATCATAAACCTCCTGGCACAAAAGGTGAAGCTTCGGCTTCATACCGTAGCCGCAGAACTCCAGGCTCCTCAGCGATTTTGAGTGCAGACAGGCATGAGCGAGAGAACTGTATCCTCTCAAGAATGCATTCCCTTCTTTTGCTAGAGCACTTGCACATGACCTGGACAGCCACATCCCATGCTTGTAGAGCGACTTAGACCAAGAAGTGCCAGCCCGTGCAGTCCAATTGATCTTCTCCAAAACATCGATGTAGATCTCATCCATAGGATCGTTCGAGCAAGCCCTGCTAAGACGCTAAGATACTGTAGCCACTCGATCAACAGCATTGTGTCACTGCCCTTGGTTTTTCTCCAAGCAAAAGTCTTTGCAGTGGCACAGTTGAAGTTGTCTTGTGTGAAGGAATGCAAAGCTGGATGCTTGCCGACAGTGCAGCAGTATAAACGGAATTGGCCAAAAACACGTTGCAGAAGCACCTTTCGATTGTTCGGTTGTGGAGATTCAGGCATTCGACAGTCCTCATCAATTCTGCAGGGTTGCTTCGGCAATGGACTTGGATGGCCTCGATTCGTTGCCTTGGAAAAACAAAGGTGTGGAAGGAGATCTAAGCTAAGAGAACACCTGACGGTGCAGCACACAATCACCCTTGTATTAGTTGCAGATAGACAGCTCAGTAAATCCCCAAGACCTCATAGTTTCGGAGCTCGCGTACTCACCCTTTACGACCACATCGGATTCCAACATCTCTGCTCGAGTCACTTCCACCTCTGAAACGAACACCGCCTCGGCTTGGATTGAAGGTACAGGGGCTTGGAGGTTTTTCTCGAAAGACTACTACATCATGCATCGGTATAATACTGCCTAGCTGCTGGGTCATAGCCACATTGGAGGAATATCTGCTCTAACACACCACGCCTTGCACCCTTCTCGTACCACTCATCAAACACGGTCTGGCTGACCTTGATGTTGCCATTGGCCCTTTTGCGGAAAATCCGCTGTGACCGCATCCGACTGTCCTGCTTGCTCACTGATCTGGGGCTTCCCCAGCTCCGGTTTCGGGGCTGTCTGATCATTCACATCCGGCACATCAGCCTCCACGGCTTCATCCGATAGCAGCTTCCCTTTCGGTACAGACTTTGCGCGCTGCGCCAGTTGCTTGGGCTTGGGGCTGCGAGGCTTCGTATTTCGGGGTGCCCGAAGGTTCTGTCACCGGGGGGCTTGTATGGATTGTCTCCGGGTTGGGGTGGCTTTTGACTGGATAGGAGTGCTTGGGGCCTTGCGCTCAGGTGTCGGGAGGAACTCCTTTGTGGGAGCAGGAGTAGCATCCTTCTTGGGCCCTGGGGAATCCAGCAGCGTCTCGGAGAACCCGGCTTTAGCGGCTAAAGGAGCATTCGCTTGAATACTTTCGGGCAAGGAGCACTCTGCGGCATCCATCTCCTCCAAGGCCTGGGCGGGATGATTTGAAAGCAGCATGAGTGTGTTCAGGGCGAATTCTTTATATAGGAACTTCAGCGCTTAAGCTTTAGGGCTTAGGGCTTAGGGTTTAAGGCTAAGGGTTTCGGGTTGGGGGTTTTAGGTTTTGGTTTTGGATCAAGTCTTGGGCCTTCAGGCGCTGCTGTATCTCGGCATCGGTCAAGGTGCTCAAGTCATTCATTTGCTCGAAGTTCTGGTTCACGATCGCCAAGCCGGCTTGGAGGGTGGAGGTAGACCAGGTTCTAGAAGGAGCACTTACGGGCTTGTTCGTCTTTGTCCTTGGCTGGGGCAGAAGCTACTTTCTATCACACAGCAGCAGACCCGGACCCGGAGCCACTTGGTCGAAGCAGCAGAAGAACCCTACCAGCAAGATAACCGTCCGAAGTGAAGCCAACTATGTTGTGAGCACTATGTCTGACGGACACCAGTAGGACAACCCCTCTTGTTTATGGCACAAAGGAAACCTTGAGGAAGCGAGGCAGCCAGCAGCAGGTTGTGTTGTCATGACATGTACAGACTACATTGCACGAGGAGTGGAACTGCAATGCATTAAGGTACGGTACACCATCATTTGTTCACGACATGCAGCAGCTTCGTCCACGAGCACATGGTGTTTGAGCACATGGTGTTTGAAACTTGCTGGCCCACTCTGTACAGGAGCCAGCACAAACACACAGGTGTCCCTTGGCCAACACCAGGATCCTAGTGTAGGTCTAACGTAGCAAAACCCCTGGTTTGGAACCCATTTGGCCACTTTGGGAAGCTTCAGAAAAGCCTAACATAGCGATATCGGGAAATAACGCCGTTTGAACGCGAAATAACCAGTACGGAACGCTTAGTAACGCCACTGCCCGAAACCACTGAAGCACGCTTTTGGAGAATAGAATTGCAACTTGCCCCAAAAAACGCGTCTAAGACATTCTTACTCCCCAGCGCACGCAGTTGCCCGTTTCGCTTTAGCATACAAAACTCCGGCTTCAGCTTTGATCACCAAGCTTCGCGACCCCATCACATACCTGAGAGGCTCCACCGCAGAGCCGCGTCGTCCCAGCTGCTCCACTCGGCCTGGAGCAGCAGATCCACCAAAGGCGTCTCCATATCCACCTGGCAGCAATGGAGGGTTAAGGAGGTGGAGGTTTAGGGGTTTTAGGCCCGGGTTTAGGGTTTAGGGGTATTAGAGGGCTTCTAGGTTTTCCTCTAGTCCAGGGTTTACTCTATATATTTAATCTCCTCCGTCCTCAAGTAGGATTGTTCCGGGGCTTAGTTGGCAGGGCTTGCTTTGCCAACGGAGAAGGCTTGGGGTTCAGAGGCTTCAGGGCTATAGGCTTTTGGAGGATGGAAAGATGCAGGTGAAGCCCTTGCATCCGTGGTCTGGGATGTGTCTGCTTATTGGTTGGGTTTCCATCATTATCTTCCTCCGGGGCTAAAGGCTTCTTGTGCTGCATTGTGGATTATGAATTACATGCGGCTGGAGTAGAGACTCAAGACACACAGGCAAAATCTACCCCTTCTTGATGCGGACCCAAACCCAAAAACCTTAAAACCTATAAATCCCTAAACCCTCTATATCCCCCCGCGACACTCTCGAAACTTCGCAACAGCTCCGGAAGCAAGCTCTGCTTTCGACACCAACAAAGGAAAATGAGTCCATCGACCTGCGCCTGGAACTCGCTTCGCTGGACACAAGCTTCGGGCAGCAAACGAAGGAGAGCCTTCACGAACCTCGTAGGATAGATCCTGAGACGCAGGCTTTCCTACTTTAGTTCTTTGGGGCTTGCTGCTTCGGGAACTAAAGGCAGAGATTCTGAGTGGACTTAAGCTCTTGAGGCCGGCCCTGGAATGTCTTCTTCTGCTTCTTGTCACGATAATAGGTAGCTGTTGCAAAGCGTGAAGCCGTGGAGGATCTGCGGAGTTCACCACGGTCGAGCCACTCGTAGACACGGGAGTTTGCGAGGATACTTGAGCGCTTCAGTGTTGGTGATCAAAAGTGCTTCATCCAAAAACCTAGCCCGCAAGGGCTTAGTTCGGAGCTACACATATTGCTTTCTATACTTGAGGCCTAGGGTCTGGGGAGGTTGGGCTTTTGGGACTCGATAAAGATATGATCTACTTTAATTTAGGTAAGGATTTGCTCCGGATTAGGGTTTTGAGATTAGGGCCAGGCGGTCAGGGATGGCTAGGGTTTAAGGTCTGTCGAGACTACATTTTGTACCAATTAATTTACAGCGAAGAGACGGGGAGCCCGGCTTAATTCTTCAGAAGCAACAGTGCCTCTTTAATTCGTGGATATTGAAACATCAAGGTCGTCCGGGGTTCTCGACCAGGAAGGTTGCCCCCATGCATCCCAGAAGTAGTAGAAGACACGCTGTCCTGGATGAGGGAATGGGCTTTGGGGCTTATGATTTAAACTGCAATTACACCAAACCAAAAACTAAATCTCGAAGCGACCAAGTCAGAATCCCAGAAGGTCCTGGACACCATTAGGTTCCCCGACCGAACGGAGGTTCCCCCCAACCGCACCCTCAGATCTCCCAGTTGAACCTCTTGAAGTTAGCACGCAGGATGCACACACAGTTCCCAGGCAGGCCAACAGGTGCTCGAACTTGCCTTGAAGGCAAAGGATGCAAGCGAGCCTCGATGATTGCGGGCAGAGATCAGTTAGAGTACTCAGTTGGGGTTTAGGGTTTTAGGGCCTATAGGGGCCTAGGGTTTTCAACCACGAATAATATCTAGGCTAGCGACAATAATTTCCTTTTTGCTAGGAGGTGTGAAGCCAACATCCGAATTGATGTCCATTGGGGAAGGCGAGGGTCGCCAAATCGATCGTCTTTTTTCTTCGGTGGTGCCAGATTCATGTCAAAAGCCGCTGCTTTATAAGCCAGCAATATTGCGTGAGGCGAGGCAGAAGAAATTGACCACATCCCAAGATTTCCTCCGGAAGTCAACGAAATCCACGTTCTGGCACCAGTAGAGGAGAACAACGAAGTCCGAATTTGACAGACAAGATCTAGCATGTCACTGATCACACAACAAGGTGAATGGCATCCTGAACGACACTCTGGGCTGCACCAAGATGCAAGAGGGGCTCCCATCGCCAGGAGGCGCCGAAGAACGATGCTGATTTGATCGGGAGTCATGATGATGGTAGGCACCGAAACCGTTCTAAGTTTGAAGGATTTGGCCAATAATTTCCTGAAGGGCTATGGACTCTGCAGCACTGAAACACTAGGAATCTACCGGTTCTGGGATGTTGCATAGAGTAGTGTAGTGCACTAATACTAAGTAGTAGTTTCACATGTAGTAACCCCAACGAATCTCTGGATTTGATCTCTGTGCTGACATAAGACATTGCGTACGCATCATGAGCTCCCAAGCTCGACAGTACTTTGAGACATGTGTCTTCACTCAGAACTCAGAAGTAAGAAGCATGAATCCTGCCAGCACCCCAATCGAGCCAGAACCACCGGAGCACTTCCTGTAGGAGCCACGGGCCGCCTGGAAATTCATCTCGCCTGTGAGCAGCAGGGATCGGCGAGCTTAAGGAAACAACAGTTCGAGGTTTGAGCTGCGTCCGGACTGAGCTAAGCGCTTTTTTTCGGTTGGCTGCGCACTGCACCCATGAATCCCCCGGCAGTTGGGAACTTCGCGAATCTTAGCCCAATACAGGACCGAGGCTTTAAACATTCAGAAGGCAGGAAATGCTTGAGCATTTAAGGCTAAGGGTGTAGGAGGTTTCAGGAGTGTCAAGTCTTAGGTTTAGGGAGTGTGAAGTCTTGGGGTTTAGGAGGTTGTAGGGTTTCACATGCACGGGTTTGGATGGTCTTGAGGGGTTAGAGACCTTACGTAAGGTTTATGGGAAGGCTGCATTATACTGAGACTCATCCGATCGGCCCCAGACCTGTCTAATCGGCCATACTCGGAACTCTCAGGTCTGCTGACCCTACAACAGAAGTCGATCCAGGTTCTCCCAGATCTTGTGGCGTGCTCGCCGGAAGCAGCATATAAGATAAGCTGATGCAACCACTCACTCTCAGCGTGGCTGCTGGCCTGGCTTGACGTTCTATTGAATGCAGGGAGGTTTTCGTTGATGTTTCGTTTCGGGCTGAGGAGCTACGAGGAGTTTATGTCTAGGGGATCCAATTTCTAGGCTCCAAGTCTAAGCTTTCCAGGATGACAAGCAAATGGATTCATCAGAGGGTTTCGGAGGAAGGGTGCTATGGGATTTGAAAGAAACGAGGACAACCATAACTCCTGATCCGAGTCACTCTTCAAGAACTCCACAGCAGCATCCTTTCAGACTCGATCGTACTTGCTGCACGAGGGGTTCTCGATGGCACCAAGCTTGGAAAATACACATTTCCACAATTCATCCTGCACTAGGAAACCAACCCTAAGCTATTGTGACAAGCCAGCCGACCCGAAAGACTTCCTGAATATTGGTCTAATGAGGAAAGATCTAAACATATTTAATTGAAGATACACCCTCCAAGCAAAGACACCTCGAACTGTGAAGGGGAGTCCAGCTTGGGAGCGATCATGGCTGCATAGGTTTCCATCATGGAAAGGAAGCGGGCTTTCGGAATGTCACCTTCGGGGCAACGGCGGCCGGCAAATGTGCTCCGCTTGGCTCTCTTCGGTGGCGCCTCCACCTCCGCCACCTCCGCCTTGATCTTGGGCTTCGGAGCCAACTTCGTGGCCGTCGTCTTGGCCGGGCTTGGACTGGGCCTTGGCAGCCGGGCTCTTGCGCACGGGCTCGTCTTCGCTGTGCTCCTCAGCTTCAACGCCCAAGGTCATCATCCGAATCTCCCTCTGCGTCACTGATGACGAGAGCTCCCTCCTCAGCAGTGACCCTACCACGGCCACGGCCTCGGCCGCGGCCCCGTCCACCTCGGCCTCGATGCGCCCCTTTCGGGGCGGCGGCGGCGGCCGAGCGAACGATCGGTTGGGGTGGCTTCTGTTGCCGCTATGAAGCTCAATCGTGTTGCTTTGGAGGTGGTTGCTAAATGGTGGGTGGAGCGATGTGATTATCCGAAGACAGTGGCCGTCGACAGAATGCGTCAGGAAGTATAACATCATCCATGGTATAGGATTTGGGTTCCAGTTCTGACTTAGGTACTTTCGATACAAGATTCGTGGTTCCACTTCGCAACCATTTAATGTGAAGGTGAGAATTCTTCGCAACAGCCTCGGGTTGGAGGATGACCGAATCAAGGTTCACTTGGACGGTGCAGGGCTCAAGGTCCTTGTCAGCCCCGGCATCAGAAGGTTCGCTTCCGGATCCAGCAACAAGGAAGCTTGAATGTTCAATGGTTGGTTTTTAGAATTGGGCTTCTTTTGAGTCTTTATTGGGCTAGGGTCTGGATTCTTTTTAGTGGCTCTGGTTTTGAGGATCACTGCCTGGACGAGTTTTACGACATCCTGAAGGTTGCATGGGCGATTCCAGATGGCGGCTTGGATGAAGAAACCCTCCTGGCCATTGAGGATGGGCCAGTGGATCTGGATGAAGAGCCTCCAGCTCCAGCTCCTGCAGATGGAGGCATCGATGGAGATGCCTGGCATGAGGAGGGCGAAGAGGTCGAGGCCATGATGGAGGATGACGTGCCGTTGGAGCCGCCAGCTGCAGATCCCTACTTGCAGAAGACTGAGTCTTTGCTGAAGCTCCGGTCGCCACAGCTGGACGAGCGCGAGGGCGCAAGTGGCTAAGGCCACCTTGGCGGAGACCTTGCCGGAGACGTCACCACCCGCGGAGGTGCCTGCTCTGACATGCAGGTCCCATGAAGCTCTTCGCGGAGGAGGAGTCCGCCCCGCCCACCGGTTTGAGTGCAGCTAGGGAGCAGATGCGGGTGCAGTTGAGGCAGATTCCGGTCTTTCAACTATAGAAGCATTTCGGGTATGTTGCTCAGGGTGATGAATGAATATTCTTAAGCTAAGCTAGTTTCCCTGACAGGGCAGAGCTAGCTCGAAGGCAAGCAGCGGGCAAACGCGAGAATGAGCCACTGACAGCAGCCCCGTGCCGTTTGACTGAAACCATCCTTCTGTTAGAACATAGACTATAGGTAAGAGTTCGGTCGTATCTGCAATCAGGCACCGACAATGCCGAGACCCAAGCCTGGGATGGTGCTCCGGGCTTTGCCCGGACTTCCACGGCATCTTGCTGTCTTCCAGCCCGAAGTCTTTGCAGGAAGTGACTGGAGCACTGATTGGTAGCCCTTCTTAATCCGAGAAGTCATGCAACACCCCGCAAGGGCCGAACACCGAAGATGAGAAGTTGCCGGCCCCTTCCGAGGTTAGTCGGGTATGAAATCTTAGGAGCTAGTATTTCTTATGGGTTTAAAACAATATATTTCTGTGGGTGGTGGAAAGAACACAAGGCAGAGGCAATTTCTCCGGTACTGCCTCTGGTGAGTCGGGAGGAGCAGCGGCTAGCGGGCAACGACCTGAAGGATAATGGTGTTCCGGTGTCACAGAAACCCACATCAAAGCCAAAGGCGAAGGCCAAGGTGAAGGGGAAGGCAAAATCCAGCCCCAAGTCCAAGGCCAAAGCAAAGGCCCAAAGCAAGGTTTCGAGCCGTGGCTTTGATGATGAGGCCGATGGTCCTGGCGAGGAGATTTCGTGAGAACTTGCTCCGGCTTCTCCAAGATGCGTCGCCGCAGGCTTTCGGACTCCTCAAACATACGCGCAAGGGCCCCTGGCGCCTCGCCGGCTGCCATGATGCCCTTTCTCAGCAGGACCAGGACTATGATCGGTCTACAGATCTGCAAAATCGCTGCAGCACCACGGCACCGCGCTCACTGTTGATGGAACTGTCCTCAAACCCAGAAGATCTCCGAGACTCCCGAAAGAAATTCAAAGCCAATGGCTGCAACCACGAAGGCTATCCGACCTGTCCTAAACCTCTTCTCATTCCGGAGTTATGGTAAATGCCGGCCTTGTCATGCCGAAGATCCCTGCCAGCATAAGCCGCCGCCAGAGTACCTGGAAGGAGAGCACTTATGGTTAATTCACTGTAATTGAAATTCAAGGATGCCATCTGCCATCCATCTGCAGATCCTCATCTTCCCTTCCGTACGATGAACATTGGAAAAGCACTTCGGGGGAGACGCACGTCACCACTGATGCCGACAATGCATGCCAGCACATGAGGACAGCCAGGGGTGCTTCATTGCAGTCTTCGAACTGACCGCTTGCCTCCGCCCTCGGACTGGCTCTACAGGGCTATCTTTTCAATGATGAGTTACATACCGGAACTGAGACATAAGATTGCAGCTTCTATGACAAACATCGCACCAGAGCATGAAACAAACGGAGAGCTCGAGAGAGACGGAAGCATCAGAATGACCAAGTAGCCAGAAACAGTCATCAGAACCCGAAACGCTCACAAGCAAAAAAAACTATGCCTACTATTCAAAACCGCTTTTCCCAGAACTACTTAAATAAAGGCATCAGGAGTTTCCAGGTATCCGTACATACATACATACATACATACATACGTACGTACGTACGTACATACGTACGTACGTACGTACGTACGTACGTACGTACATACATACATACATACATACATACGTGCACAAGTCGTGCACACATACATACAGACATGCACACATCTGTTTCGTACATGCATAAACATGCACGGACATGCATACACAAATGCATGCATGCATGCATGCAGCCAAGCATACATGTCTAACAGACCTCCCTCCGTCCGTCCCTCCCTCCATCCATGCTTAGTTATTAAGTTATGTCGGTCGGAACATAGGAGAATGGGAAAATCGATAATCACAGATAGATAAACAGCACCACTCAAGATATCCACCAAGCACAGTAGCGCCGAATCCAAACCCCGGGTTGCCCAACAGTCCTTGAGTGGCCGACCGCCCATACCAGCCGCCGGACGATCGACCTCGGAGAGCAGTGCACCAAAGTACCATTCTCTAGACTCCTTTTCGTCTTCCCTGCTGATGATCTGCAGTACATTCACCGCAACGCCATCATCACCTACCACCGCGAAAAAGGAAAAATCATCGTTGTAGCAAGACGAACCTCCTTCTCCCTGTCAATAGCCAACCAACACCGGCGTTAAGCCTATCGTCCTTAATTACATGTCCTCACCGCCTCCATCAGAATCACCAATTTCTTCTTATGCTCTCGCAACTCGGTGACAGCCAGACAAGGTCTCTCATGACCGGCATCATCGCCGCAGTGTCATGTGCTCATTAGCCCAAATCAGTAGGTAGTGACAACCCCGGGCTTCATCGTCGCCATCACCATGTTCAGTGGAAAGAACAGTTCACTGCTTGCTGTGCCGATGCCAGCTCCCCTATCTATGAAGAGCAGGCGCCCTCAAAGCTCGAGGTTCGAACTCCACCATCCCCAAAGCGTCGGCCACGACTGCAGACTTGGGATTTCCGGCTTTCGCGGCTTCTGGAGCTGAGAGTAGAGATGTCGGGTGGGCTCCGATTGTTTCCGACTGAGTGCCGTCATCTATTGAGTGCTTGCCACATCCATATTTGCATCGGTGGAATGCACAAACTTTCGTTGATCTTATTTCTTGGGGTCAGGCCGAACATCGTGGCGGAACCAGCAATGCACATCACGCTCTCCAATGATCGAAGGCCGTGGAACATCAGGCCTGGACCTAGATTAACTAGATGCACAAAATGGGCTAAGATCACTTCATCCTGCTTCTAGTTGTTGGATTGAATATGTTCTTGCAGGAAATGTTGCTCAGTATCTTTCAGCTAGGTCAATTCATGGCTGTAGGCTAGTAGGAATCGCCTTGTTCTGAGGTGTTCAGCCGTGCCCAGCCCGGCCTCCTTGTGTCTGTGCTTCACAGCTGACTCCCACCTGCGCACTCGTGCGAATGCTTCAGCCGAAGTTGAGGAAACACTGCCAACAGCCATGTTAGGGCGTTGAGCCCTGTATGATACCGTACTACGAAATTAAATATACAGGCAATACAGCAAGATCCAGCAAGTGACAGGTAGGCACCCGTTACAATCTGAAGGTCCAGGTCGCACGGCAAAGTACAAACTTGTCCCAGCGAAGTGAAATTGCCGAATGCGGCCAAGTTGGGAGCCCAAGACATGTCGGCAACAGACCGTACCATATAATCACTAGTGGAAGTCATGGCAGCACACCTTTCCCCAGCAACTCCCTGCTTTGAGCTGCACGACACCAGAGTGCTGCAGCCCGCAAGAGCAAAAACATCCTAGTTTTACGGAGCAAGCAGGCGTGTGCCGCTTCATTTTGACAACATGACAACATTTCAATTTGTCCTATCATGACAAAGAGTACCCAGTCAATCCAAACTTCACAGACGGCTCTGTACCGAAGTGGCTAGCTTATAACATAAGTCTGCAGCCTGGTCTGCTCTGTGTCCCCTCAGTTTATTGCTCCTGACTCCCTGGCTGGCCGAACTTGAAGCGTATTTGCTGCTTGTTGTTGAGTCTCTGCTGGCATGGATCACTGTCACTATGCACATTCACGCCCGGATAGCAAAGAGAACTCTTCCGCTTCCCCTGCCGCTTTCCGCTGGGGAGAGCGGCAGTATAGAACAGGTGCACAGAAACGAGACACCAACACTGTTTCTAGGTGTTTCTGTGACTATGTCGGCGCCGACACAAAACAGTGAAGGGTCCCTCTTCCGGCTTGTCGAGGATCTTTGCAAGAGCATGCGCCAACCTAGGTGCACAAGCCCTATGAGACCGCTGCAAGCTCCAAAAACCCCACAAGAGGAACACGCTGAGGTACGAGGAGGTTTTGAACCGGAGGCGCCAAACCGCAGGAAGTTCTGGTGATGCTGTACTTCCCTTTGATTCGTGATGTGCTTTCGGAGAGGACTTCGCGGCTTTGTGCCATCCTTCGCATGTTGCAGGCAGACCGTCGCACCCGAACAGTGTTTTGCCTTTTGGCAGCACTTGTTCCCATAGAATGCCTTGAGCCTGCGTGCGATGCTTCTTCGGCGTTGGTGTCAGCAATTAATCCTGGTCCTTGCCACTGCACCTGACTGACTGATCCACAGCAGGACCGACCTCCACGTGATGTCTCTAGGTAAGTTGCCGAGTTCCGCAGGCATGCCAGGTTGCATGCCAATTAAGCAGGCGCAGCTTGCAGCTCGAGGGCACGATAGACCAAAGACACCGAGGTTTGCAGGGATCTGTTGGAGTTCCCGACAAATAAAACAACACCCTCATAGCTAACCCCGAGAAAAGGGAGAGTGCATCTTCATGCATGCTACAAACTTCGCGGTAGCGGGATTCGGATTTTTGCGGCTCGCCTGGCTGAAGGCCACGAGGACTTCTTCGCCTCAGCTCCCGAAATACTCCCAACTCTTGCGCAACGAACCCGATTAGCAGACGGCTTCAGCCTTCCAGGTAACTACCATTCAACTTCAAGGAGTGTTTGGACACAAAGCGCAGCTTACGTCATGAGAGGTGTCCCGCAGTGTGGAAGGCCCTGGGCCGACTTGCTTTTGAACACCCCCGCCGCGATGTCTCCTGAACCCAGATCCTCCACATCACTGAATACTTACCTGACCTATGCATAAGTAGGCATGGAAACCTGTGTCTTTGTGGAGTCGTTGGGCTCCAGGCCTTCCAATCCGAGGTCTCCCAGGCGGCCTGCACTTTTCACGTCTCGGGCTCGACGACTAAACAGTTACTGTATACGGTGTACGGAACGGATCGGGACAAATGCCGCCGCTAGAACGCATGGTCATGACGAAGTATGAAAGTCTTGGTGTGGCACTCTATGCTTCTCTTGTTTTCCGTATATGTCTTAGGCTGCACCGGGGTGATCACGGGTTTTGATTGGGTCTTGCAAGGGTCTTCAAAGGTTTTGGCTGTGCTTGGTAAAGCTTCATCCGGATCCTAATCGTTTCGCTAAGGCAAGGGGTTTGAGTGTCAAGATTGATGGGTGTTTGGAGACAGGGCGTCTATACGATTGTCTGAAGCTTCAAAGAAGGTTTTTGTTCGGGACATCTCAAGGGGAATTACAAGGCTTTCATTCAATTCCGTTTGGACGAAAAGGGGCTTCAAGGATTCCCGGTCTCACAGGGCTTCATGAGGCTGTCGGAATGCTTGGGCTGCTGAACGGCTGTTGATCGGCCTCAGGGCTATGCAGGGTGCGACCTGTTTTCGTGCCATGCTACGATGCAAACGGGTTCTTGGAAGGCTGTGCGCAGCTTGATAAAGGCTTTAGGCGGGCTGGGGTACTGCTGATCGACGGTTTTTCTGTATGTCTTAACAGGCCTTTAAGGGTTTGCCGATAGTTATGTCAATAATGCCACCGTAGATCGGACAAGCGAATCTGTTGAGCTTCGCGAGAAGAAGCGGAGCAAGCTAGCAATACAATCCCGGAGGCAGGGCACCAAGGAGAGCTGATTTTGTCAGCTCGAAATCTACCTGAACCCACACATCCCCGAACATGCAGCCTTACAGCTGCTTGGACATGCTGACATTCTGAAATGTACGGACTTGGGCATCATGTCCACATGTCTTCGGAAGCTTCAATGAAGCTTAAACTGCTGCGAATTGCAGCAGGCTTGGTCTTGCTGTGCACAGGTGTCGACATGCTATTAAATCAACAAATGAATCCAAGAAATGAGTCGAACAGCTCTGAAGCCACCAAATTGGGAAGCCGAGAAATCAGAAAGTCGAAACCGTCCAAACGAAAAACTGAAAGCATGATGGCGGGCGGCAGGGTTTTTTTTTTAGAAGGTTTGGCCAAACGGTTTTTTTTAAAGGTTTGGCCGA
>CAJNJA010046474.1:13341-56695 GCA_905231915.1 Symbiodinium necroappetens | reverse complement strand
CGGCCTTCCTTCACTGCTCGGCTTGTGGCCAAAACCGAGGAGTGAAAGGAGCGCGGCCTTCCTTTCACCTCTCGGTTTGTGGCCAAAACCGAGGAGTGAAAGGAGCGCGGCCTTCCTTCACCTCGGTTTGTGGCGAAAGCCGAGGGGGTGAAAGGAGCGCGGCCTTCCTTCACCTCTCGGTTTGTGGCGCAAACCGAAGGGTGAAAGGAGCGCGGCCTTCCTTCACCTCTCGGTTTGTGGCGAAAACCGAGGGGTGAAAGGAGCGCGGCCTTCCTTCACCTTTCGGTTTGTGGCGAAAACCGAGGGGTGAAAGGAGCACGGCCTTCCTTCACCTCTCGGTTTGTGTCGAAAACCGAGGGGTGAAAGGAGCGCGGCCTTCCTTCACCTCTCGGTTTATGGTGAAAACCGAGGGGTGAAAGGAGCGCGGCCTTCCTTCACCTCTCGGCTTGTGGCGAAAACCGAGGGGTGAAAGGAGCACGGCCTTCCTTCACCTCCTTCCTTCACCTCTCGGTTTGTGGCGAAAACCGAGGGGTGAAAAGCCCGCGGCCTTCCTTCACCTCTCGGTTTGTGGCGAACACCGAGGGGTGAAAAGAGTGCCGCCTTCCTTCACCTCTCGATTTGTTGCGAAAAATCATCCCCTCGGTCTTGGCCACAAATCGAGAGGTGAAGGAAGGCCACGGACCTTTCAGCCCTCTGTTTTGCCCACAAACCGAGAGGTGAAGGAAGGCCGCGCTCCTTTCACCCCTCGGCTTTCGCTACAAACCGAGAGGTGAAGGAAGGCCGCGCTCCCGAGAGGTGAAGGGAGGCTGCGCTCCTTTCACCCCGCGGTTTTGGCCACAAACCGAGCAATGCAGAGCGGCTTCTGTGCAGAAGTCGGTCTCCAACAACACATGGGAATTCGCACGCAATCTAGCGCGTCACGCCACTGCAGTGACTCTTCTTGCCTTTCGTTTGTCCTGTTTTCTGATTCTGGACCGCTCTGTTTTCTGATCTGGCCCGTCATGTTTTCTTATATTGCCCGCCCTGTTTTCTGATTTTCCTGCATCCGTTGTTGATTTCGGTTTTCCGTTGTCCGATGTTTGTTTTTTGATTTGGTGCGGTGTTTCCGATATCTTCCGACCGTTTTTGCTTTTTGATATCGTCCGTACCCAAGAAAGGAACACAGCTTCACTTCACCTCCCATGCGAAAAGAGCGGAAGGAACGCGGCCTCTTCAAAACCATGGAAAAGGCAACGGCACGAAATTATATTGAAGGCAACGACGTGCCTTCACCGTTGAAGGGAGGCCGGGTTCCTTTCCCCGTTTTTGCCAGAAGGTGAAGGGAGGCCACGTTTTGTTTTGGCCACCAATCGAGCGGCCACAAGATGGGAGGTGAAGCGGTGGCGTTCCTTTCACCTGGTGCCAAAAAAGTGCCGCGAGGGCAAGCTGCCGTTGCCCTTGCCATGGAGTTGGTGCCAAAAATCTTGGCGGACTCAAGCAGCCGTTGATGGCACCATGGTTTTGGTACACAAAAAAAACGAAGAAGGAAAGAGGCCGTTGCCTCCATGAAACCACACGACGAAGGCAAGCGGCCGTCGCCTTAGTGCCATGAACACAGGGTGAACGCAAGCGGCCATTGCCTTCACGACGTACCTTCGCTATGTCTTTAGTGAGACACATGGTGAAGGCAAGTGGCCACACGGCGACGGCAAGTTGCCGTGCCATGGTGCTTAATCACATGTCTTAAAACCGGGCCCTCGTTAAGGACTGGCAGTTGATCGCAGTTCTTAAACGCGCCCGCTCATAAAGCGATGACGGTTGATCACACCACTCGCCACTGGTAGTTCTTTTGCCAGCTCTTCATTGGCAAAAGCGTTTCATCGCACCCACCCCCTCATGATGGCCACAAATTTCGAGACCTGCCTCCTCATCAAGCGATGGTCTGTGAGATCGCATATCGTAAACCCCCTTTAATATCTGTAGTGTTAAGTGATGGCGCTCGATATCCTGTTTAAGCCAACCGGAATGGCGGGTGGGCTCATTTCTCAAATTATCCCCGTCATTTGACGATGGAGTCTGATCCCATCTCTTTTCCCCACCTCATCAGACGTGGCAGTTCATCATGTTGCCCGAACCTGGCCCCTCCTGAGGCCATGGCGTTTAATCTCAACCGGCCCTTCTTTTGGCGAACGCAGTTGATCACACATAAACGTCCACATCAACAGACGATGGCGGTTGGTAAGCAAGGTCCCTGATTAGGCGTTAGCTTTCAACGCTGCCTTCTCATCAGGCGATGGCGATTTATCAAGTGTTTTAAGCCCAGCCCCTCACGCCATGGCGGTTCGTCGTCGGTCGCGGTCGTGTTGCTGGTTGGTCGTGCATGTGTTTGCGACGACGGTTGTCGTCCTCGTTGTATGCAGTCTGCGTAGATGCTGTCCTCGTAGTTGTTGTAACTCAACGGTCCGCTTCAAGGCTTGCGAATGATCCGTTCGCTGGCTTCCGACTCCGAAAACTTTGAAACCTTTGCTCCGAAACTGACTTGATTTGTTCCGAAACTCGGGCCAAACTGATTTTTTAAAACTGGCCGAAACAGCGGGCACCCCCCTTTTGCTGGCTCCGCGCGCAGGCGATACGGAGGTGGCGCCCAAGGGCCGCCCTGCACGGGCAGAAGCCAGCCACGCCATGGCTCCCCCAGAGAAGGAGGCGCCGCAGAGAGCCGCAGAGTCCCAGAGCCGAGCGGCGCCCAGCCGCCTTTTTGCGCAGGCGCCAGCGGCCAGCGAGGATGGACCTGGAGCGCGGCGGGCTTCCTTGAACCTCCCTGCAGGGAGCTTGGACCGAGCAAGGGGTCCTGTGGGTCTCTGTGGTTTTTCTTTTAATTTTTACCTCTCGAGGTTTCGGAGCCCAAGCCGTGGGCTCAGCGGAGGTCGAGCGCAGGTGGGAGAAAGCTGCATTGGCACTTCTCCTTGCAGGAAGAAGACCTCCCAGGTCCCCGCATCAAAAGTGTGCTGCTCCCTTCCCCTGCAGAAATTCCCTTTTTGCTTTTCTGCCAGGCGGGGGCATCGGCCGGAGGTTCCCGCAGATCTAATGGCCCGGCTCTCAGCGGCTGATCGCGGTGGGAGGGCAGGAGGAGTCCTCGGTCAGCGGATCCCGCTGTTGCAGGAGAGGCGGCTAGTACGGCCGCGGCCACGGGTGGCATCGTGGGCTTGACGGAGATCTCGCCCAGTGTGGGGGGCACTAGAACGAGAGCCAAAGAGAGAAGAGCTGCAGATCTTTGTTGAGGGGTCCGATGCGGCGGGCAGGTCGTGGGCGCCACCTTGGGTGCGACCTTGGAGGAGTTTGGAGCTGAGCAGAGCCGAGACTGAGACCGATGCGATGCTCCGAAGTCCTTTCCGCCGGCCCTTCCGCGGCCCGCACACGCGGAAACACGCGCGCTTAGCATATTTCGCTGAGGCCGACCATGCAGGCACCGCCTCCCAGAGCGCAGGCCCGCCCGCCCCCCGAGCTCCTCAAAACCGGTCTATGCCTACCCCCCTTTTTGGTCGCAGTCGAAGAAGAAGAAGGAGAAGCCTGTCTCCAGTGCGCGGGTGCCCAGCGGGTCAGTGGAAGGAGAGGGCAGAAGCAGGGCGGAGGGCGTTGCACGCTGAGGCGAAAGCGGGCCTTGGCCTTCAGCAGAGCCAGGGGCAGGACCTGGTGGATCAGCTCGTCAACGATGCCCCTCAGCGAGAAGCGCGTTACGGCTCCCTCCTCCCGCTGCCGCTGCCTCCTGGCGCCTTGAGGTGATCCCTGTGCCCAGATACATCCACTTCTACTGGATCGTCCGCAACCAGCAGGACAGAAGCGAGTGTGGAAGAAGAGCAAAAAAGATAGCAGACGTTTTGACGAAGCGCGCGGCACGCGCACTCGCGCGCGTGAGGAACTGGACTGGTTCTACGATTTGTTGGCCACGGCCGTGGAGGGCCCTGCCAAGGCTGGGTAAAACGCTTCCCCTTTCGCCCTCTTCGCCCCGCCGGTGCCTCGCATTATCGCCTCGCAGGACCGCATCGAGGTGAACCTCTTCACCACCGGTGAGGCCCGCGTGACGAGCCGGCTTGCGGGGGCCCTGGCGAAAGCGCCCAATGCTTTGTCGGTAGGTGGAGCTCTCGGCGGTGAAGGAGCTGAAATGCCCCGCTCACAGGACAAATTCCGACAGAGAGAGTTCCACCTCTCTGACTCTGAGGCGTGCACCACCAGTACTTCGGGCGTCCGAACTGGGGCCGCATCTTCAAGGGCTGCAAGGCGAAGGGAGAGAGAGAGGGAGGGAGGAGAGAGCTCAGAGAGCTTCTGACCTCTTCACAGGCCCAGCACTCGGGTGAACACGTCGGCGTCTTTCTCTGCGGTTCCCCCATCATCGGAGAGGAGCTCTCGCGCCAGAGCTGCTCGACGCAGTTGCTGTACTCCGTGGGATACTTCGTAGTGTTTTCTTGGGGGGCACATGTCGTGAGATTCCGAGGCCTGAAGCACAGCGACCCGCCAGAGCACTCGCGGGGAGACCTAAAGAGGCAAATGTGAGCAGTCGGAGAGCTGTTAAGATGAGCCTGAGGAACCGAACCCGCTTCTCCTTCTTCAAGGCACTTAAGAGAGACCTGCTGCTTGGGCTCTTGCTCTCAGCAGTTCACTCTGTCAGGAGCACTTCTGACCTTACGGCCAAGGCGCTTTGCAAAGGGATATCCCAGAGCCAGTAACCGACTCACCCTTGAAGACGTATGGGAACTCCTCCTTCGGCCAAGGCTGCAGCAGGCGCTGGCCAGTAGCGCCAAAAGGCTCCTGCCAGTCGCGTGTAGCGGGTTCCCTCAGCGGGGCCCGCGCACGCGGGAGGTCGAGGCCATGGCTATAAAACCCCATGAGACATTTTTCTATAAGGCTTTGAGATATCGATTTGTTGACAGCAGCTTCCTGGCTTGTGGTCATTTCCCGACTCGTCGAAATATTTATGGCAGTTCCTGTACAGCTGCCGGTATCGCCCAGTGCGAAGCACTGCTGCGCGTTGGAACGGACTGGTGAGGGCCATGACTCCGCTTGGGGGTGGGTGGCCAAAAAGCACGCTTACACCCAGCGTCATGCAGCGCAGCTGCGGTTGTGCGAAGCTCGGTTTGGGGTGTGCTCTTCTGTTCGCCCGTCGCTTCCCTTTTTTGGCGCAGCGGTAGGGAGATTGGGGGGGCCTTCGCCTCGAGCTTTCGCCATGGGGTCCAATGGGCCCGGGCGGCCCAGGCCCAGGCGGCTGGGCCTTGGCGGGCCTGGGCCACTGCGGATCGCAGAAGCTCCAAGGCTTGGAGACGAATCTGCAGCTCTGCCTCCGGCGCTGCCAGGAGCCGACGAAGAAAGAGCCCCTTTACTTTTTTGATAATTTTAGAGCCCAATATAGCCGCGCCCCCACGGTCTGCGAAGTCTCTGCGCAGGAGCTTGCGCGCTGCTCCCACGTCTCCTTCTTGGACGCGACGGTGGTGAAAGAGGAAGGAAGCCGGGGCTTGACCTGGGGACTCTGCTGGATCTACGCTGCGTGCCCCCAGCTCCTCAGCACTTTGCCCGGCTTTGCCACCTTTCGCAGACAGCGTCCTAACGGCAAGGCCAAGGAGCAAGTTCCCAGGCAATCCCCCTCTGCCGGCCAATGGGGAGCGGCAGTGGTCGCTTCGACCGCTTTCTTTTCGAGCCCGCCTAAAGAGGCGCAGTCAGTGCAGGTGACCTTGGCGCTCAGCCCCTCGCTGGCGGAGTCCGTGAGCGAAGATCGCTTCGAGCACCGGCAGCTCTGCGTGGCGCCTCTTCGCGGAGCGAACCCGAGGCTCCTGGCGAAGGCTCCCGGGGACTGCGAAGAGGAGGAGCTGGCTCTCTTCGAGGTGAGACGAGCGGCTCCTCCCGGGCCTCGGCCTCGGAAACAGGTGGGCCCCCATGAGTTGGTCTCCGTTCTCGTGGAGATCTCCTGGAAAGGCTACAAGCTCTGCGCGGAAGCGGAAGAGGAGGAGATCTCCTTGTCTCGCTGCGAAGGGCCGTTGCAGTCCTCGCTTTGGGAGCTCCAGAGGGCCGGCGAGGGCCACGAAACCCTTCCCAGCGAGCCTTGCCTCTGGCTCAAGAGCGCTGAGGGCCAGCGGGACGACAGGAGGGGCGAGCGCTACTTGGCCCTGCAGGACCAGGTGGCGTGAGACGGAGGTGCAGTGTTCAAGTCTTGCAAGGGAGCCCCGTGTTAGTGAGAAGAGAAGAGAAGTAAGTAGCTAGCAGTTATATATAGAGGTTTAAAGAGACAGGAGAGCGGAGACTCGGAGACTGTGTGGGGGGGGGGGGGCAGCGGCTCCCTGCGCTGCGATCGCTTCTCGCAGGACTCCGAGCGGCTGCAGCTGCTCAGCGGGCTTCGGGGCGGGGGTTTCTGCTGGCACTTGGGGCAGCAGCAAACTTGGACGGAGCAGCACTTCGAGGAGCCTGCGGAGGCGGAGTCCTCCTCCTCCTGGGCCTTCGGAGCAGCGGAGAGGACGGAGACGACGGAGAGGACGGAGAGGACGACGGCAGCGGTGGTGGTTTGGCTGATGGCCTCGAAGAGCTACCGCTTCGCCCTGGAGAGGTTGCTCAGCTCCTTGAGGCAGGCAAAGGAGGCTGTGAGAGTGCAGGTGCGCTGGGTGCCGGACATGAAGGACACAAGGAAGGAGGGCTTCAAGCTCATGGGGACCGAACTCTCGCCGAGCTACAAAGTCTTCTACTTCAACTACGCCAAGTACCTCTTCCTCTTCGAGGCCGGCCACCGCCCCTGAGCGCAGCAAGCGCAGGGCTCGGGGTTCGTGGTGTGTGCTCGGAGGCTTTGCTGGAAGCTGAGACGGCCGAGGAGACGCCGCTGCTGGTGGTCATGGACTTGGACCGCTCTAGAAGAATGCAGCCGCTGTTGCACGCACATAAGTCTTGTTGAGGTTAGCTGGAATTGAGGTACTGAGAACCTCAGCGGGTGCGTCAAGTTGCACGTCAAGAAATGCTGAAAACAACTTCTTGTCGGCTGAAACCGTTGAAGATGCTGAATCCGGAAGTCTCATCGGCGGTTGACGTGTTTGCGCAAAGCACTGTGCCATCCATGAACGTATGAAGCCCCAAGAACACCTAGCAGCACTGGCCCAAACTTGTTTCGCCTGTCACTGTACACTTGGCTGGCTAGGGCTGGTGAGAGCGTGTCAACTGAAGTTGAAGACACTGCGGCTGAAGAAAGCTCCTCTTCAGGGATTTCAGTGCGAATCTCAGAGTTTCGTGCGCCGTTTGTGAGCAGCCGCCGCCCCGGCCACGAAGAAGATGATTGTAGCTGCTTCTTGCTGGGGTGTTGGAGAAGTCCCCATGTTGTAAACAAACTCGCTATATAAGCTACCCATTGCCCGGCCCTACCCTTTGCGCTACTGGCCTTTGCCCTGCCCTGCGGCCGCAGGACGTCCAGGTCTTTCCGGGTTGGACGAGCACTCTGCGGCGCTGCCTTGCAGATGATGGGCTGAAGCAGAGCGAAGAGGAAGAGGAAGACGCGGACGAGGAAGCGCCGGAAGGGCCTGCGCCTTGGCAGGCTGCGCCGTGGCAATCGGGGGCGGACGTGTGCTTCTTGCAGCAGGCGGCTTTTGGGGACGGGCGCTTGCAGCAGGCCAACAGCGGTGTCCTGGTCTTCGGTAGCGGTAGGAAGACGAGGACGAGGAGGAGGAGGAGCTCTTCCCTGGGTCGCTTCGGCGGATTGCTGGGTGCCTTGGTGCAGCGGCTGCAAAGCCAGGAGATCTTGGCACGGCTGCTGCCGGAGGAAGAGCCGGTGGCCTTCGAGCAGCTGCATTTGAACTACGTCCTGAACTTCATCCGAAAGCGAGCGGAGGCGGAGGCGGAGCAGGCGGAGCGGGTGCCGCGGCTTCTCCGCTGGGGGATCTACTCGCCCTTGGTGGCCTACGCCGGGATGTTTCTGACACACGCCGTCCTCACGGACACGGTGCACCACGCCACGGCCAGCAATGTGAATCTGAAGGAGAAGCTCCGGTTTCTGGAAGCGGCCAAGCTCATGTCGGAGGATTTCAGGCAGCTCTGCCCACTGAACTTTGAGGGGAAGCTCTCTCAAAGCGGGCCTCTGGAAGAGTTCTGCTTCTACTTCACGGCCAAAGATCCTCACTTCGGGCCTTTGCTCCCGCACCACAAGCTTTTTCAGGGCTTCTCGGAGGAGGACAACTCCAAGGTCCTCGACCATCTCATCTCCAGGCCAGCTGCTGCAGTGTGCAGCTGCTGCAGTGTAGCTGTTGCGAAGTGTGTTGTCATTCTGTCATTCTTTTGTTGTAATTTCAGCTCTAGACGTCTGAGACGTTCTCTTTCCAGGGCGCAAGGCCGCAAGGCCTGGATCCAGCTGATCATCCACTTCAACGAGCGCGCCTACAAGCGCTGGTGCAAGGCACGGCAGAACACCTCGCAGACGCTTCGACAGCTCCTGGAACTGCCATACTGAGGGTTTTCACTGGCGGAAAGAAGGCGAAGAGCCCGAAAGAGCCCCCCCCGGGGCCATGGTCGCCCGCGCGCGCGGGGCGCATCGCCTCTTCTTGGACGGCCTCGCCTTCGCCCGAGGAGGCGCCCGCGGACTCCGAAGACTCCAAGGAAGAAGAGCGTTGCTGCCTCTGCCTTGCTCAGGCTTACATATAGATGGTGTGACAATGGTGTGTGTATGTATATATATATACATACATATCCCTTCGGGTTCATTTCTCACGGCCTCATTTGCGACGCGTTGGCAACTCTTGGACTTTTAGGCCAACATGGCATCACTACATGGGAACGCAATTTCAGCGTCATTGTCATCGTCGTCGTCGTCGTCACCGTACTTTTGTATGTCCACTCTAATGTCCCCACTTTGTTCGGTTGTTTGCGGTTACTTGTCATTATTTATATGCCTGTGCGTGTGCATGCATGTTCAGACCAGAAATGCAAATTGTGCACGTACTCTGCATGCGTGCATGCACGCAGGAGCGTATAGATGCATGTGCGGCGTGTGGATAGATGTATGTGTGGATGTATGTATGTGTGTTCCCCCCTCTGAATCTTATATATATAGTCAGTCGCCCAAGACGAGAAGGTGAGCTTCGGTGTTGCTTGAACCTAGAGCGAAAACCTGTCGTAACTCTGACAACATTGACCTTGGTACATTTTCAAGACTCCAACAGCTGCAACTGCAATATTCTTCCTGTATTAAGATCGTCTCATGATGTGGAAGGTGCCCACGAGATGCTGCGAATGCGCGCAGAACGAACATTTTCGAGTGTCCGGCATGCGCTCGAAACAAAGACTACCTCGCGCGCCCGACCGGAAATCCCAAGCACAGAATGCCCATCACAACTATTCCAGGCTGTCCGGGACAGTTTTCCGTGCACCCGCATTGTGAATTGGCTCGAGCTTGACGTATAACCAATTCGTCATCACTCCTTCTGGATGTCGAGATTGGACAGCATGCAGCCATCTTGCCTCAGAGCGACGTTGGGTGGCACTTCTGTCAAGGCATTGACAAGAGTCCACAAATCGCCACATTGCTTCGCCATGGCGGACGACTGTTGTGGGGATGATCACCTGAGTTAAGAGATTTTGGATTCTGGAGATCTAGTATGATATGTTGAGACAAGGTGGCTTCACTGGTGTGAAAACGCACTCAGCCGCCAGCTTGGCTTCCGAATTGGTGCAGACACGCAGCGCCCATCAATTGCGTTGACTCTGAGGTGCGTGGTGTGCGCGCGAGAGCGTCCCTGCGAAAGGGGCAGCAGCCTTGAGCACGTTGTCATTGAATGCGGTTAGCCGTGGAAGCACTGCAGGCAACGGCAAGGCCCCACGAGAGTTTTGCAAGTTGCAAGCGGCTGGGCGACGAGTGCCTCATTGCCTGGCCATGTAAGTGAGTGAGGGCCTGCCAGCTGCCAAGGTTTCAGCGGGAGATTTCAATGATGGGGCCGCTGGGCATCGTGCGCACACCTCAAAAAACCAGCCTTTTATGATTCTTTGGCCTTTGAAGCCGGCCTTGGCAGGGTGGAGTCCAAGTCGAGCGACGTAGCTGTTTTGATCCAAAAGACGTGGTAGGGTTGCTGCTGTCAGCTTAAGTTGTTGACATCGGAGCCATCTTTGAGTTTTTGACCAGATAAAAATTAGCGCGCACCATCGCCCACGACCGTGACATGACGAGGCGTTCTGATAGCATGAGCTGTTGCCAGGGCTCCGTAGCAGCCGTAGCACTTCCTGTCATGATGTCAGGCTCGTGTACTGCACGCTTTGCATTTCAGCGTGACTACAAATTGTACGTACTTTCCGAAGTCCATTCAATTTTCGCGGCCTTTGCATTGGGAGGGCAAGGAATTGCGCGAGGTGAGACACAGTGGCGCCATGGTCGGCCACGTTCGCCCGGGACTTGATCGTGCAGGCTTCCGCAAGCAGCGGATTGCCAGACGGTCAAGCTGCGCCTTGTCAATCAGGTCGGCGATGTGCTCGGAAGTGCTTCGGAGACTCAAGACATACATGGCGCACTAGACACTAGTCACTAGACATTTGAACTGGGGGTGTCGTTGCTCAAACGGACAAGACTGATCTTTGAGCACGGCCGTGCCAACATGCGTTTTTTCCATGGGCATTTCTTGGTGAGGACCGGCTGAAGGGGTCATTATGTTGGCGAAGCACCCGTTGAAAAGGGCCTCAAGCAGGCTTCCTTGCGCCACCAGCCGAAGAGTTTTTCGAGGGATCGGCTGCAAACCGCGGCCGGTCGCGTGCGCGACGGGCAACTTGAGACTCTGCGACGTAATTTTCAGACGCTTGCCCTGAGCATTGTTTGAGAATTAATTTGTATAGAATGTATTTTCCGAAACCCTGAATTGATCCCTGTTCGTAGCAACCAACCTTCCGTTCATGTGGAAGTAACCTTCTGACCTTTTCGCTTGGAAGCGGTTATATGCTCCATGAAAAGTGTAACGGCGAAGGACAGCATTAGTGAGGTAGCACTCCAGCTCCTGCAGCAAATGCACCCATGCCTGGCAAATGCTCTGCAGCACACAGCAGCTGACAACACAATCGACTGGCCAAACATGCAGCACTCAACCTATGCTTACTGCCCCTCAGTGTGAACATGCAGGCTAAACAAGCTTTGCTGCTTTCGCGACCGCCCTGAATGGGACATTGAGGGTTGACTGTTTGATTGTAGACATCGCTACTCAGCACTTAACAGTGTAGTTCCTGGAATTCGGTTGTGCCCAATTGCGGCCCTCTTGCATCATGCTTGGTTTCACACCGCCGGCCCATTGCAGCGATTGCATCCTGATAGGAGGCCCCGTCGAAATTATGTCTTCTGACAGTTCTTTGTGGAGAGAACTGAGCGGTGGCCCAGACAAACCTTGCAGCGACAAATGCGGCAGTAAAGCCCAAGCTTAATGATGGGGCCGCCTCTCGCTAGCAAACGCGCCGTGCTAGCCTCAGGGCATTGGCATACGTGGTCACTCATCGGGCCACGCATTTTGACTCGCGCCTGTTTCGTACCACAGCCGCGGCGAACTTCCGTCAACACCACAGCATCTCTCCTAGTATGCACTGACCGGCAGATCCAGAGCGGCTCGTTTGACGCGCGGGGCCGACAATGAGCGGATTGGGGCGAAGTCACTGTTTCGGTTGTCATGGCTTGTCGTGACAATTTGTTTGGGTTCGGTAGCTCATTACAACGAATTCCACGGCCATGCCATTGCGCACAGTTTGATGACACAGCGGTTTCCGAGTTTTCTTGTTATAAATCTTATTAATCCAAGTGCACCCGCTTTGCGGATTGGCTCCAGCTTGACGTGCGCAGTAGCGTACAGCCGGATAAAAACCGGTCTGTGGACTGGGGAACATGTCAGAGTCTGGATCGCCCTCGTTTGTTCCGGGCTCAGCACATGCAAACCCGGAACCATGAAAGCTGGCAGCCCGCCCGTGGGGCCAGGTGGCAACAGCCAGCAGTACTTGGTCATCGCCGCAGAGGCCGTGCCGTGGTTTCCAGTGCTGCGTGCTTCACAGGTCCCAAGGCCCAGAACCCCTTGGAGACATTGCACACCCTGTGCAAAACACATTTATTCACTTCAAGGTTGGGCAGCGAAAGGGCTTTGCGCCGTGCATGTGCTTGACCTGATCAGACTCCTTCCGCGGATACACTCCGCCGCTCCAAAAGCGCGTCGCCGCCTTTCATCCAGACCTGCCGCAGTTTGCTTGCTTGTTATGGCTTGCATGCTTAACCGCCTGCTTAAGGCCAGCTGCATTGTGTTCGTTGACGTCTGCAGCGTCCAAGGTCTCGGGTCCCCGGGGCAAGACTTGTGAACCTGTGAGACGCGAGGAGCTGTAGGTCCAGTTTTGGCGATTTCTCGATCGATCTGATGCCTTTCCTGTCTCATTAGACAACTCCGCCTCATAACGTCACAGATGTTGGACAAACTGATGGAAAAAGTGTTAGCAAGATCTCATGTTGCCAAGCTCGTTTCAGTGCAGGGGAATTCAGGTTTCTGGACCCACTGGACGTGAGCGAACTGTCCGGTCCGTCATCCAACCCAGCCTAGGAGTGAATCAGATTGAGCAGCATGCGAAACCCCTGAACCCCCCGGAACCCCTCCCCCGCCCGCAACCCCTCCCGGAAGCCAGTGAAGCCGCGGGCGCCGTTCGTGAGCTGTGGTTTGTTCGACCGTTTTTAAGGCTCGCTAACGAGTTTGGATGAGCGTGCCTACTAATGAATCTATCAGCTCTTCCCAACAAAAAACACAAGACAAGCAGCGCTCCTGGTAATCGCTGATGCTGCCGTTCTCGCCGACCTGTTGCAACACAACATGCTTCAAAGGAAAATAACACGCCTGGAACAACAATTTCATACCTTCTCTCCTCGATGGTCAGGGTGGAGCTCCTCCACGGGAAAAACTCTGAGCTCAAACCAAGATCCTAGCAAGAAAAGCAGCGCACCTCATCGCGCGTTTCCTGCGAATGTGCCTGAAGCAGAACAGATGCACTCATGGATACACACAAACTGAAGGAGGAAAATTTTTCATACCTTTGGCGAGTCTGATTCTCCAGCTGCTCGATGTCGCAACCGCTCCTGACACTCCAGCAAACCCACAGCTACATGAGCCTGGTGGCCAAGCCTAGCTTCGTGCCTCCCGAAAAATGGCGGCTTCTGCCGCTGCTTCCCGCCTTGGGGAGGGTCAACCATCAGGACACATTGGTGCAGCAACAGCAACAACAGCAGCATCAAGCCACCGCCGGCTTTCGGGCGAAGGCGTTAAAGAATTGCCTCGCCGCCGCGGTCGCGGCCTGAAGGTAAAACAGGTTGACGCCTGGGACACAACACCAGACCACACTTAGGCACTGGCAGATCCCAAGCGCGACGGAGTGCATGGTGAGGATATAGGATTTAGGGTTTAGGGATTAGGGATTACGGTTTCTCGGTTTGGGGCTTGGGGGTTTATGGTTTTTTTATGGTTTAGGATTTAGGATGTAGGAGAATGGGTTTAGGATTTAACACCCGAAAGCCCGCTCCGATCCTCTCGTCCTACGTCTCCCTCCAACCGAATTCGGGTTCGTGGAGTTCGAGGGGTTCCGGGGCGTACCGGGTGTTTCTGGGAGTCCAGCCAGACACATTCAGAAAACCAAATTGAAGTTCACCCCCAGCAGTGGCAACCCTAAACCCTAAACCCTGGAATCAGTTAAAGTTATAAATAGAGATGCATTGATTTTCAGCTCTAGTTGCAGTTGCCACTGTATCCATAGGTGTAGCGGGACGTGTTTTTTGGTTGGGCCTTCCTCGCATTTTCCGAATAAACGGATGTCAGGGTTATGCGAACTTTGTGGGAATTACAGCTGTCGGATAATGTGGTTTTACCTGGTTGCGGACGGCAGTTGGACTCACCCCTCAAACCCGAAACCCAAACCCTAAACCTTCACCCGAAGCCCTAAACCTTCATTGTCTAAAACTTAAACCCTAAATCCTAAAACCGAAATTCTAAACCCTGGATCCTAAACCCTAAACCCCAAACCCTGAATCCTACATCCTAAACCCTATAAATCCTAAACCGTAAATCCTAAACCCTACGCCATAAAACCTAACCTAAACCCTTAGCCCTAAACTATGAATCCTTCAGCCCGAATCACGAAGTCTTAAAAAAGTCCCAGAGCATCATTTATGCATGTAAGTAGGTAGGTAGGTAGGTAGGTAGGTAGGTAGTCGGTGGGTGGGTGGGTGGGTGGGTGGGTGGGTGGGTAGGTAGGTAGGTAGGTAGGTAGGTAGGTAGGTAGGTGGGTAGGTAGGTAGGTAGGTATGTAGGCAGGTATGTATGTAGGCATGTATGTATACGCATATATATGTATATACAAGGGATGTATGTATACATATAGAAGCATATATATATATACATACATACATACATACACATTTATATACATATACATATACATATAGACATATATACATTTATATACACTTATATACATATATATATATATATATGTATATACAAGGGATGTATGTAAAGTAAAATTCCAAGGCCGGTGTATGTGTCTATGCACAATGCATTATGCTATACTGGACTATACTATGCTATGCTATGCCATGCTATACTGTGCTGTATGTTAATATACTGTATGATAACTGTACCATACTCTAAGGGAGACAGAGAGGGCGGCAGAGGGAGGCGTGAGTCAGTGTGTGCATGCGCGTGTCTGCAAGACATCTGGAACATACTTTCCTCCATATACGCATATAGGTATATATGTACGTATACACACATATACATATATACACATATGCACATACATCCTTATGTAGGGATATATATGTGTATGTATATATATATACATATGTATGTATAGTTTGCGTTAGTCTGTGCTTTGCATGCGCTTTTGGATTCAGATCTACGTCGATACGTTGCTCCTTGCCTTACCTTTGTGACACGTGCGGCTGTTTTGAGGGATGGCAGCGCCATAGCAGCATCACAGCATGTCTTAGCTCTTCGCTGCGCCGCATGGAGCTGCCTTGCCGGACGCCTGGCACGCGCCTTGAGGCACCGCGGACTGCGGCCCCAGCAAAACTTGTGGGGATTGGGAGCGCGGAGAGGGCCCTTTTTGGGCGCAGCCGAGCGAGCCTCTGCCTGGCGGGAGTTGTCGGCTTTATACGGTGCAGGGCCAAAGGCCGCCGCAGCCTGGCCAGCAGGGCCAACGCCCAGCCCAGCAAGTCCGAGGCGCCGCTGCTGGGACGCAGCGGGCGGTTTTGGCGGTCCTTGGATTGGCGGAGATGGCACTGGAGCAGCGAGCCGCAGCGTCCAAAGCTCCGAGCGGAACTGCCACCAAACCCGTGCAACGGCAGCGGCAGCCCGGCGGCCCGGCTCCGTGAAATCTCCGAGGACGAGGAGCGGGAGAGCCACACCGCCTACCCCAAGCTCCCCCGGCTCCTGTCTGCGCAGGTCCGTGAGTTCGAGGAGTTTGGGGTGGTGCTGCTCCGCAATACCATCACCGACTGGGCGCCACGGCCACCACGCGAGTCCTTGAATTTTTTGTTTGAGGGGGAGGGCTCCTTCCGCAACCCAGAGCGAGCATGAAAAGATATAGGGAGCTCTGACGACACGAGCTGGAACATCAGCGAGAGGTAGAGTCATGTGGAGTCTAGAGCCTCCCCGTCAGTCCTTTCAGCCCGTGTGCGCCACTCGTCTCTCGCCTCTCTGCAAGGTGCCTTTCTTGAAAGAAGCTGTGGAGCACCAGATGGAGCACCCGCAGGCCTCCTGGCTCTCTGCATCTTTGAGCACGCGAAAGCACGCGTTTTCCGCACACCCCCTGCCACCCTTGGGCATGAAAAGAGAGAACAGTGAGGTGTCGGCCTTCGTCACGGGCCTGCGGAGCTTCTTCTCCATGGACTACGTGCAAGCGGGGCTCTTCCTGACCAACGACCGCTTCTTCGACTTCTGGAAGAGCTCCAACCTGCCGGCCCTGGTGGCCCAGCTCTTAAGGCAAGGCTCGAAGAGAAGAGCCCAGAAAGGGGGCGGGCACCCCACATGCCTTCCTGCCGTGCAAACCTGGAGGTGCGAGGAGGTGCGTTTGATCGTGGACCAGCTGAACGTGAACCCGCACTGCCCCCCGCCGGGACGCCCGGAGAGCCGCCGCGCCACCCCTGAGAGGATGTGCTGTTTGTGTCCCGCTTTCCGCCTCCGAGGTTCACGGAGCCGGAGAAGTTCCACACCGATGCGCCGGGCTCGGAGTGGGGGCGGCAGCCAAGAGCCAGGAGACAGATAGATCATCATCATAGCTCTCGCTCTGTTTCTTTCTTTTTGGTCTGAGGTGGGGGTGATCTCCGCGGTGGCCCGAGCGGAGGAGGTGGTCCGCGTCTGGATCCCACTGGAACGCAGCGCGACGCGGAAAGGCATCGGAACCTTGGAGTTCAAGCTCCAAAACGGAGAGCGCCGGAGGTTCGAAGAGGTGGAACCTGGAGATGTGCTCATCTTCACGCCCACGATCCCTCATCGTGTGCTCTTCCCTGAAGACGACGTCTACGAGGAAGACCGCTGCGTGGTCATCGCAAGCCTGCATGGCTCCGTGAAGACGGGCCCGCGAAGCTCGGAAGATCCCATGGAAGCTCGGCCCAAAATGCTCTGAGAGAGAGACCTCTCCTCCTTTCTTTGTTTCTGTTCCCACCCTTTGTTCCACCCCCCTCTAATTGAGACAGTCTCAGCTTTTCAGTTGCCCCTTTCCTGCGCTCTCTGAGGCGGTGCCCGAGTTCCCGCGGCTCTTTCCGAACGTGGACGAAGCAGAGCTCCGTGCGCGCTGCGAGAGGAGGCCCGGGCTGAGAGGGAGAGGGAGAGAAAGAGAGAGGTGCTCACAACTACTTCTGATTCTAGGGCGATGCCAATACCTGCTGGATGCCTCGTGCTACCACCAGTAGTGCTCCCCGCTATGCCTTCACAAGCTTGTGCGCACCACCGAAGACTGGAAAACCAAAGCGTACATCGTCAAGCTGTCCTGCAGTCAGACGGGGTGAGACACGGAGGACCAGATACGTCGTTCTCCACGGCAATGGACCAGACATTGCATGGTGGCACCTGCCCAAGGGCAAGTCGTTGGCTTTGCCAGGTTGCCAGCATGCCCCCAAACTGTGGGGGCTTACATGGACGATACCTACCTTTGGAATGAAGATCGGGAACAACTCCAGAAGTCCTGAAAGTAAATGCAGTCCACACTGACCTGGGGCAGAAAGGCCTGCAAGTCAATCAGAAGATTCGCGTAATCTGCTCGGAACCGGGCGAACCTCCCTTCCTCGCGTAGGGGGAAACCTGTCAAAGTGGGAGGACCGGAGGAAGTCATGACAGTACTTGGGGCCACTTCTTTTTGAGGGGGGGGGGGCATCAGCCATCTCACGGCTGACATGCAAATTAGGGCCGCTCCAGAAAGTGCTCTATGCGAAAAGTCCCATGGGTGGCGCGTCTCGTAATGCTCACCGCCCAAGTCAGGGGGTCTGCCCTTTGGGCGTGCCATTTGCAAGTTTAGGTTCATATCTTGAAGGTTTCAACGACGGTCCGCCTGAAGCTTCGAGTTGAAGCTTTGAATCCTTCGGAGGTAAGAAAGAGACTTGCAAGGCCCTTGCAAGGGTTTTGGACCTGCTCCATCTTCTCGTTCCCCTCATTCAATCTAGCAGCCTCATATCTTGAAGCTGCCTCCGCGGGCGATGCCTGCCTCATGCTGAATCGGGCTTTGGGTTTCCTGAATCGCTTTCAGTTCCCGAACACTCTCCGTAGCTTCCGATGTGCACACATGGCTACTTCAGTTGCAGGGGGAGACGTGTGATGTGCGTGCAGCATTCACGATGCTCAGCCTCCGGTGCATGAAGACTGACCGGAGTGTGGTCTAGTCGTGGGTTGTTGCGTCAACCGTTGTAAAGGCAAACAGGCTGAACAAGTAGCAGATGCAGCCGTCGTGTCCCGGCTTGGGAAGCTTACTATAGTTGGCTTGAGCGCAGCTTGAGCGCGACTATTCCCACGGTTGTCAACACACCCGAGCGGAAGAGCGAGAAAAGCAAAGCGACCGGGCCCCGGGCCCTTTGGGCGTCCCGAGAGCGGCCCATATCTCGGGCTTTGACGGTGGCCGGGTCGGGGAGTCGAATACATTCACACTGCACACCAGCTCGCCACATGCAGCTGCAGCACCAATCCCTGTGCAGCCCCCGACCAGCCCAGCAAACCGGGCGCGAGTAAGAGGGGCTCCTGTTGCTATTTGACTGGTGTTGTATCCTTATATCATTATCACCGGCACCACAATTACATCACGTCAGGCAAGGTACGAATCTCCATGATAATCTTCATGGCGAGTTTTGATCATCAGCTTCATCATGGACGCTGGTCATGCACTGTAGCAGCAGCTGCCTCCCGGTCGTCCGTTCCAATTGCCGGCCCATCCCGTCACGAGGCTCTACAGCAGTGCAGAACGATACTTCGACTTGTGGGGAAGCCCCTTCACACTGGCAGACGTCCCGGCCTCAGACAAGCGTCGAATTCACCTCTGGGCTTCTGTGGACCAGCAGGAGTGGTTGCAGTTCATCACCTACGATTCCAAGAAGACCTAAGAGAAGATGCAGTGCGTAGGAGCTGGGCTGAAGTGTGAGGACGGAGGAGTAGCTCAAGAGCTCCGGAGCTCCCCCGCGGAACGTCAGCACCGCGAAGGAAGCGTCTTCCGCACCGCTTGCGAAGCTCTTGAGCGGCGCTCAGCGCTCGCCTTGGACCAGGAGAACCTTGTGGGGCACGCAAGACGCTTGTACCGAATCTGCCTGCAGAAAAATGGTCGTGTCGCTGGAGGGCTTGCAATTGGAAACAGCTACTGTGACAACGGCTTCTCCGCTTCTGCAAAGCCGAGTAATGATCAAGGCAACGGTAACGAAAGTCTGCGAAAGCCAGCGGCAGCGAGTAGCGCAAATCGCAAAGGTCGTCTCGTGTTGGGTCTTAGGAGTACGTTGGTGCGTTGAAAGCATGTGATCACAGAAGTCCACGAGACCTCTTCTAGCAAGCCTGCGCTGTTTCGCCGATTCGCTGTCGCAAGCACCGCCGAGCGTCTGTCGCTCTGGTCTTGGCCTTAGACTGTCTGAGAAGTTAACGAGTTAACGATTGTCGAGGAGGGGAGATGGTGACAGCGGCACTAGTCTGTTCGTCGCACAAGTAGAGTCACCACCACTATAGAGCCTACTCCTGCTGCCCCTACTACAAGTCTTGCCGCTACGGGACTGCTGCTGCTGCAGCTGCTGCCGTGAAATGCAGCCTTGCTCAGGAAATATACTACTGTACCTTGTTGACAGCCTTCGACGGACCTCCAGAATGTGCTGGAAAAAACCAAGTGAAAACGCGATTGATGACATGAACTCGCTTTTCCTATCCAAGTAAACCAGTTTGATGTTGACATGTTACACAGCATTCTGGCAGCAAACGAAGTCGATGGTCCCTAATGCTACTGCTACTGCTACTGCTACTACTGCTTCTGCTGCTGCTGCTCCTGCTCCTGCTGCTACTACTACTACTACTACTACTACTACTACTCCTACTGCTGCTGCTGCTACTACTACTCCTCCTCCTACTACTACTACTCCTCCTCCTGCTGCTGCTGCTGCTACTACTACTACTACTACTACTACCACTGCTACTACTACTATTGCTACTACGACTACTACGACGACGACCACCACCACGACCACCACCACCGCCACCACCACCTCGATATGTTCCAGATTTTGATTTCAACAATTACGAACCGATGGGCAAATGGTAGCCTTACGGATCATACTGGAAGGATACCCTGATGCATGTTCGCCACTTCAGGTGGATGGTGGTTCTGAGGCTGTTTTGACATGTGCCTGAGTCAGAGGTGGCTATCTAACACTTGTGACCGAAGTGGTGTTTCAGGAAAAATGCTTTCACATGTGCATGACAATGCCGGAAGGTGAGGCTGAAAGTTCTTCTGTTGGACACAGTGCTGTTGAGAAAGAACTGCTGTTGAGTGAAAGACCAAGAACACCCCTTCACAGAGGAGTTTGAGTAAACGAGTTTGTGGAATGCCTCTCTGTGGCCCAAGGCCTGCTCTTCGCTGGATGGATGCCACTGAGCGTGACGTGAGGCCTCCGAGAGAGCAAGCCTTTTTGGGCCAAGAAATGGCGGCGACTTCGCACGTCCTGAGCTGCGCTCTCGAGGCAGCTCTCCGAGACTTTGGACTTCCTGGAGGATCTCCTGGCACCCGGTGCTGAGGCGGCTGAGGGAAGGGCCTAGGTTCCGGAAGTCTAGTCTCGTCGTATTGGACATGCCCTGCCCGGCACATGTCGAGGATCTGTCGGAAGTGCTGGGTGGCACCCTCCGAGAATGCCAAGAGCTGCGGGACAGGCTGCAAGAGGCGGTGCCGGACATCTTGGATCGGGTGCGCCTTGGGACATGGCTCATTAGGATTAGGACATAATCAGGATTCGGGCTTTCTTTCGTTCTCTTTGATCAGGATGGTGGCGAGGCCACCTTCAACCAGATCGCGGCGCTGCTGGAGCGCATGGAGCGGGTCACGGACCAGTGGCAGGCGCGCGGCGCCGGCGCCACTGCGCCCAGCCCTCCCAGTATGAGTGCCCCACAAGACCGAATTGGCGCGCCTTCGCTGCCCGCCTCGGCACTGACCTCCGCGGCCTCCGGCTCCGTGCCGGCCATGGTCCCGGCCGGAACAGCCGCAGGAGGAGGCGGAACAGCCGCAGGGCCCCTGGCTCCTTCGGCGTCGCCCGCGCAGTCGCATGCTTCGGAAGACCTCTGGCGTCAAACCAGCGGTTTGGGAGGAGGGAACCTCGGAGAGAAGGAAAAGAAGAAGAAGCGGAAGGAAGGGAAGGAGTCCAAGGAGCCGAAGGATCTTGGGCCTGGGGATCAGGGCAAGGGGAGCGAAGATGGCTTCCCGGCAGAGGCCTCGGGCTTTGGAGCTTGGCCGGACTCCGGTGAGGCTTCCGCCTTCCCAGAATCGTTTGGTACACCCTGGGGCGCCCCTTTGGGCTCCAGCCCCGCTTTCGAAGCCTCGAACTGGGCCACTGCAGCCACCTCGGAGAGCCCTTTGGGCCCCGCCAACCCTGGCGCTTCGGGCGGGAGTCCCTTTGCTGCCTTCGGCTCAAGCCTGCCAGAACAACCCGCGCCAAAGCCCGGACCGGCGCCCACCCTGGCTCCGAGCTCCCTTCTCAGCGAGAAGGGAGAGATCGGAGATCCGAATGTGCAAGGGACCTTGGCGAGCCTTCACGTGGGATTCCCCTTTGCGGCCATCGAGGACAAAGAGGCCTTCGAGCGGCTCTTTGTCCGTGCCGCAGCCCAGGCTGCCGGGGTAGCACCAAGGCGCATACGAGTGCATGCTGTGCGTCCCGGCCCGGGCTACTGAGTCATCACCAGAGTCTCACCCTCGAGCCACCGATCGCCTTTAAGGTGCCCAGGAAAAGGGCGCCGCTGCACTCTTTTCAGCTCTTCAGCTCTGCATCAAACGGACCAAGAGCACCCACCATACTTGCCTTCCGCAGACCTGCAAGAAATGCACTCAAGAAGGGAACCTTACGTGGGGTGGGCTTCCGGTGCGGTTGAAAAGTGTCGAGGAGGCTTCTGCATGACTGTCAGGCCAAGCTTGTTAACACCGGGTTATCCCTCGCTGGGGGGGGCCATGTCATGGACTGGTCCCTTGGCGTCCACGGCCCGGACCAGAAGATTTATTGCCCAATGCTTGGATGTCCCACTGCGATCGGAGAAGGGAATACAGGCGTACCTTAGCCTTAGCGCTTTCAGGTGTCCCGGACACGGCGACGCAGGCAGCGCAGGACATCGCAGGGCAGCAGCAACGTAGAGCCGACCCTTCGTCAGGTGCTCTGCTATGATCCGCTCACAAAGCAGAGCTCCTGCTTCGGAGACTCCATCGATGCCCGCAGCTCGATGTTGGGAGCCTAGCAGCGGCTCCGCTCTATCGCTTTTGGAGAGAGCGCTGAGGTGGGCAGCCACAAGCGGTGCCCTCGAAGGGACGCGCCTCGCGGGCGCGCGCAAGCGTGGCGCGCAAGCTGAGCTAATTCCGAGCCTCTGAGGTGGTCGGGGGGCGTCTTGGCGAAGGACGGGAAGATCTACTGCGTGCCCTGGACCCATCCACAGGCCAAAAGTGCGAACAGCGCTGCAAGCAGCGCCGGACCGTTTTTTGAGGCTTGAGTCTTGACTTGTTCTCGCAGGTCCTGGTGATTGACTGCCTAGCCAAGCGGGTGTCTTTCTTGGACACCTCCACCGGCACGGGCTGCACCGCCGCCTCTCTTTCGGAGCACAAGTGGAGCCCCCGCAGAGAGCAGAGAGCAGAGAGCAAAGAGAGCAGAGCAGAGAAGCTTTAAGGTTTAGTCAGCAAAATAAAGCGAGAACTCTCCGCAGGAGAGATGGGATCCTCGCCGAGGCTCTGTGGCTCTCGCGGCCTCCCCGTGCGCTCTCCGCTCTCGCGGTCGTATAGCGGTCGTAGCTGCGAGGATGGCTGGGCCATTTACTGCATCCCCTGGACGGCGGAGGACGCCAATCTGGGCCGAAGCGAGGGAGACGGGGTTTCGGGATTTTGGTTGTGCCCTGGAGAGGCCGTGCTGCGCATCGACGTGGCCAAGGGCTCGGCAAGCTGCGGGCGGCCCAGGAGGGCCCACAGCCCCCCCCTCTCAGAGTGTGGGGTGGGTGCAGCGCCGCCTTCTTCTCCTGTCGAGGCTTCGGGGAGCTGCCTGCAAGCGACAGCAAGTGGGCAGGCGAGGAAGTTCGGAAAGCAGGTCTGAGCGCGGCTCTTTGCCTCTCAAGGTGCTGCGCTCGGCTGCGACGGGCGCATCTACTGCCGCCCTCTCAGAAGAGCCTCGGCCCGGCATCTTCCTTTATGGCCAAGCATGCAAGAGACCTGTAGAGGCGCCCCTTACGACTCGCCCAGTTGCCTGGTGATCACTCCCGGCCCGGAGCCCACGGCTTCGCTCTTGGGCCACTTCGGGGATTTGCGCAGGAAGTGGCCGGGGGCCCCAAAAGGCTCCTCCACTGGCTCCGCCAAAAAAGCGCGCGCACGCCTCCTTAGACCAGGCGCGGAGCCGTGGCCACTCCAGGCGGCGAGCAGATCTACATGGCAGCTTTGGCACGGAATACCCAACACCGTCCCCCTGCTCTCTTCTGTGTCTTGAGAGAATCTGTCCGTCTCTCTGAAAGCAATAGGAATTAATTAGCTCAAGTGAAGTGATAGCACCCGTGTCTCTCGTGGGCATCGAGAGCCCAGCCCCAACACAATCGCCTCGGAGTCTTACCGCAGAGGCCTCCGTACAAACTCTCTCTCTCTCTCGCCCTCGCCCTGATGGCAGCTCTGCAGTTCGAAGCCTTGCCTCATTCCATCTGAGATCCCGTACAACGCCCTGGAGGCGCGTGCGCCTGCGTTGGGACCCATGGGCTCAGGCTAGGTGCATGCCCGGCCGTGCTTTTTAAATCAACTGGAGGTGCTCCTGGTGGAGCCGGCCAAGGCAAGTGCGGCTGGACTCGCAGAAGCGGCTCCAGCAGCGCACCCGGCCAAGGCCAGGACGGCCAGAGGAGAGAGAAGAGCTGAGAGAGGAGCGCGCTGAACTGCCCTGCATGCTTTGAGGATGCTGCATCGCATGCTGCATGCTTTCAACTGCTGGGAGGTGTGCTTGGAGTCCGGCTGGGCTCAAGCGAGGGCTTTGGCCCGCTCGGGCGTGGAGCCCGAAGACCACCTGGAGCCGGAAGAAGAAGCGGCTCCGACGGAGTCCGCCGAGGCAGAGGCAGAGAGAGCGAAGTCCTGCTGATCTATTATGCCTCTCGCATGCTCTCGCAGTTCCAGAGGTCAAAGCTCCCTCTGCGCTTGGGTTCTCGAAGCTTGGCGACTTGGCGCTTGGATCTGCGCGTCTTTGCTTGTCAGCGGAGCCCGGAGAGTTTTTCTTCTGAGGCTGGGTCGGGGGCATCCGCCAGATGCCCAAGTCTCGCCTGTAGGCCATGTTGGGCTGCCTTTTTGGCCCCCATCGGCGGTGTCTCCAGGTTGCAAGTGGCGGGGTGGAGTCTTGGCAGCTCGGCTCCAACGAGAATCCGCCGAGACGTGTGTGTGTGTGTGTGTCTCTGTCTGTGTCTGTGTCCAACAATGAATCCCACTTTATCCTGCTTTCGGAAAGCCATCGCGAGGCCAAAGACGGCTGCATCTACTGCGTGCCCGACTGTGCCAGCGAGGCGCGCACTCGCAGCCAGCAGGGAGCCTTCGCAGACCTTGGAAGGGGGCCCCCCCCCAGGCGTCTCTGTTTTAGAAAAGACTCAGAGTATACTAGCCGAGCTGAGAACGGCGGCTCCGCTCCTCCGCATAAGGCTTGCAAATAGCAGGGGGGGGTCCTTCGCAGACCTTGAAAAGGGGCCTTTACCGAGCGCTCCTCCGCTCCTCCGCTCGGCAGGTGCTCTGCATCCGCCCGGCCTCCCAGGTGCGCAGCGGCTTTCGCTCTCGCTCTCTGACTTTTCGGCAGCCGTCCTTTCCGGTTCGTCCCTGCGCAGGACCTGGTGCTCTTCGGGGAGGCAGAGAGAGAAGGGGAAAGGAAGGGGCCCGTGATGATCTAATTTGTAAGTAATATTAGAGCGGGAGAGAATGAGAGGACCGCCGCGCAGATAGAGGAGAGGAGTGCGCCCTTTTTTTGCGGGGGGCTTTGTGTTACACCGGAGAGGTGGGCGCTGCTCGCTGGAAGTGGCGCGGGGGAGTCCTGGTCTGGGCCCCAAAGAGCCGCCAGCGCGCGAGCGGGGTGGGCCAGCTTCCCTCTCTGGCATCGGTGTCCACCTTCTTTTTGCGCCTTTTCGCAGCACTCTTTACAGGGCGGAGATGGCAAAGTCTACTGTGCGCGCGGAGCTCGGACGGACGGGCTCGGACCCTCGGACGCGCCAGTGCGTGCCGCTGCTCCGCGGGCCTTTTCCAGGCCCTACGAGGCCCATGAGTCTGAACCTCGATGAACAGCTTTGCAGACGGAGAAGCCCACGAACTCTAAAGGTATAGGTTTGCTTGACTCCGCCGTTGGAGCACGTCAGCTTGAGGTCGGTCTTGGTCATTGACCCGGCGACGCTGAAAACCTCGGCCTTGCAGGCAGGGGGCCCAAAAGGGGGCCGCAGCAGGGCCCACGGCCAGGGCGCAGGGCCTCTTCCTTGGCTGTGGGCGCTCAGGCGGCTCAGGGCCTTTCTGGCTCGCTGCCCGGCTTCCTGCAGACCAGCCAAGGCAGGAGATATGCGGCGGCTGAACAGCTTATGCTGTAGAAAGGGGAAGAAAGGGGAAAGAGAGAAGTGGGGGGGGGGGGGGGGGGGNNGGGCTGCCTGGGCCTGAGGAGAAGTGCTCACCATCCCCCACACTTGAGCTGAGCAAAAGCACACCCAAAGCGGTTGCAGAGCGCTCGAGAGCTCTTGAAAAGGCTCGCTGACGCCGTGCTCGAGAGATTGCAGTATTACACGATCCGACTCCAAGTGACTTCAAATGTGCTCAGAGCCCCGCTTTCTTCCGGAGTGCGACGGAGCTTCAAGGCTTCTCACGGGCCTCAAGACATGTCAGAAGAAAGAGAGAGCACTGCAGCAGTCAGTTCCAGGAGAAGTCTCTCTTACGCAAAGCCTTTCCTCCTGAAGGGGTGCCTTTGTCTTTCAACCTTGGGGTCCTGGATTCTGGGCTGCGCCGTCGCGTCGCTGTCGCGTCGCTGGTGGTGCCGTGCTCGGCTTCGCACGCCTTCGCAGTCTGCTTTCGCTGTGTTTTCCAGTGCAGGCTTCGCACGCTGGGCGATATGGCGGCCATCTCTGCACCGAAGCTGCCAATCCAGAACCGCCGGGCGGCCGAGACGAGCACGGCGACCGCGGAAAGTGCGAGTGCACTGCTGGCTCAGGTTCCACCATCTCTCCAGCCGGTCGCCCTGCATGCACCAAGCCGCTGCCCAAGAGCGGCGCAGGCAGCGGGCTGCTCTTGCAGAGTGGCGCTGGCGAGGTCTCCCATCGGGCCTAGCTCCCGGAAAGAGCGCCGAGGCGACTGTGCCAAGGCCGCAGTCCGCAGGGCCTATCAGCTTATCAGGGCAGCCGCGCAGCAGAGCCTATAGCTCCGTGCCAGGCTCGCTGGGCGGACTACACGCCGACGCAGTGGTCCCACGACTCCCACTCCCCCTGGCCCGAGGGTCCGCGCCAGCTTTGCTCGGCTCGCTGCTTGTGTGTTTTGACTTTTTAAAAATTTAAGCTAGGCTCTGTCACCGACCGGACTCTAAAGAGTCTAGAGTGCGCAGGGTACCCTGCAAATCCCACGGCGCTCATGTTCCTGCAGACCCCACCAGGCCGGGCTTCCGACACGCGACCCCCTATGTAATAGCTCCTCCTCTCTCCTTGAGTCGAAGTTGTCTTCGCGCAGAGGCCCAGAGAGGGAGCAGAGGGAGGCGCGCACGGGGGGCGGGGCGGCGTGCAGAGAAACGAAGACTGCGGCTCTTCGCCGACGTCTCGGCGACAGGCCCAGCTCTGGCCGGCGACGCCCACGCCTTCGGGAGCCGGAGCTGGCTGGGACCATTTTGGCCTCGGCCATGCGGAGAGGCGCCGGGCACCTCTTTTTTTTGCACGTCTATGCGGAGAGACGCGCGCGCGCCCGCTGGCTCCCGACTGCTCTATATTTTAAGCTGCTATATGACAAGAGGCAATCGGAGGCTCACGGCCCGGGCCCCCGCAAGAAGAGCGCCACGCGTGTCGCATCATGGGTTCCTTTTTTTCTGCGTCCGAGGCGAGGCGGGCGCGGCTGGGGCCGTGCCTTTGGCTCTCCAAGCTCCCGCTCGAGTGGCCCAGATGGCGGCGGCCGCGGCACACGCGGCGGCGGCGGCAGGCCCGCATGGCATGGCCTACACATGCATTGGGGGGGCCCATTGCTCGGAGCGAGGAGCCGCCGCGCAAGCTGCTGCGGCAGGCTCGAGAGCTGCACGGATGTTTTTATACGGTGGGCCGCTTCGCATCTCTCGCAGGAGCCCACCACACCGAGCTCCGGAATGGCACGACAGGTGAGACCGGACCCGGAGCCCTTGCTTTCCAGCCGCTCTTTGGCTTTGGCACCAGGTAAATTACCCGACAAAGCCGTCGGCGCCTCAGAGGGCCAGAGGGAGGGAGGGCTTCAGGATTCAAGAGTCATCTGCCGGGAGGTGAAGAGCACGGGCGCGAGCTTGTATGAGGATGGGAAAAGGCTCCCTCCGACACCCTTCTCGCCGAAAAGGAAGGCCTCAGTCTCGGTGACCGCTCCCGGGGTCCCCGCGATGGTGCACGCGGATCGACCGGAGACCGAGCAAGCGGAGACTCCGCCTTATCCGCCGGAGCCTCGGAGTTCATGGAGGCCGCGCTCGGATTCAGCGAGCTCGCCGCGCTGCGCGTGAGGCTGGAAGAAGCCGTGGCCGGCTGCCCGGCCCCGCTGGAGGCACAAAGCTCACAGCGGAAGCTTTATAGGCAAGCGCGGTTTCAATTTGTCCTTGTATCGAGAGGTCACGGGCGGGACGGTGCTTTCCAAGGGCTCCAGTACACATGGCAGTGGCAAGCAGGGGTCCTCAAAAGAGAGGAGCGGCTGCATTGCGGCGTTGCAGCAGTGATGCAGTTTGAGGTGTCGGCCATGCGCGTGGTTCTGGAAGCCGCAAGGTTGCCAGAACGACCAGGCAAGCCATGCAAGCCATGCAAGCCGCAAGGCAGGGCCCAGCACGCAAAAGAGGGTGGTCGGGTCTCAGGACTGTGGCTACTGCCACCTCTGCCCCGAAGGGGAGCTCAAGAACCGGAAGAAGTCCAAGGCGCGTCCACGTCCCGTCGCCTTGCTCCCCTATATTCCTGTTTCTTTCAGAGGTCGCGGCCATGCGGATGGGGGCCTTGGTGCCCGCGAAGCCCCTCGGCCCGCCCTAAGGCCCAAGCCAGGCCCAAACGCTCGTGTCGCGGAGGCTGCTCGTTTTTTGTTTGTTCTGGTTTGTTGTTGGTCCTTGGATCGTAAAGCGCTGGAAATCCCAGGAGCCAGAAAGCCAAGTTTCCGAGCGGGGCGAGGGTCTTAAAGCTCTCGCCCCTAATCTGCGCGGTGCCCAGATCCGGAGCAGTGATGTGCCATCATCTCTATACGACACGACGTGCAGGACTTCAGAAGCAAGTCAGTTTTAAGGACCACGTGCTGCATGCGCTTTCTGCCACTATCGCTCCAGTGCTCGCTTCTCGCAGGAGAAAAAGAATCCTTCAATGAGCTGCGCTGGCTGCGCTCCGCGCGTGCTGTACAGCGGCTTGAAAGCCCCGAATCAGAGGCACCTTCTTTACGCGCGGAAGAAGTGAGCAGCGAGCGATTTGCGACTGTGGCCTCCCCGACGCCCAACAGTGCTTTCCAGCGAAATCGGGCACGCATTGCGGCAACCACTTTTGACTTTCTTTTGGGCGCTCGGAGGAGACCGCAGAGATGCTGAGAATTGGTCCAAAGGAGAACCGTGCATGGCGGAGAGTCTTAGAGTAGCACGAGGCGGCGACCGCGGAGAAAAAAAAGGGGATCCTCTATAGGGCGCCATATAAGTTTCCTCTGCCCGCCGTGAGGTCATCTGAGTGGTCGGGAGGTTACTTGTAGGAGCTCCAAGAGGGACGCGGCTCAGAGCGAAGGGAACGGTTCCCGGGCCTTTCAGGGCGCCTGGAGCCCAGAGCCCTCGGCAGCCCTCGGCAGCCTTAAGGGACGTGTGGTGACCCGCTGAGGGTTAAGCGCACGCAGAGCGGCGATGGCCACCTCCAAGCCGGTGGTGCGACAAGTGGACATGGAGGCGTTGTGCTGCAGCGCAGGGGCGCGCGACTTTCTCCTTGTGGTCCTTGCGGTTTTTTGTTGGGCAGGCCGACATGTTGGAGTTCGCCCTGACCCGCACCATGCGAGCCCCCGCATGTTTACCGGGCAGCGGCCCTTTTCCCGCTCAGCCACTGAGTTTGCCGTGTTGGCCTGGAGAGGTTTTCCGGCTCAAGGAGCTCTCAAAGAGAGCTCAGGTTTCCCCCTGAGGCCTTGGCTCCCGAGCGATGAGCTCACTGGGCAGCTGATGGGCCTGCTGGAGGATGCAGGCGACGGGAGCAGCTGCAGAAGCCGCACACCCCACAGAGCCTTAATTGAGTCTTAACTTTCGCGCGCCTAAGACGCTTTTTAGGGGTTCCGGCCGCGGCGCTCTGCCACGCTTATAGCCGCTTAGCCACGCTTTGCTGTGCGAGGCCGTTCCAACTCCAAGGCCCGGGGCGCCGAAGGCGCCGGGGGCGGCGAGGGAGAGCGGAGAGAGCCGCCCGCAGCGTGCGCAGCGTGCAGAGTCTGCAGAGTGCATTAGAGTGCATCATAGCATCGCCACGGCGCAATTTGCCATGTTGCTCGCACATTTTGTGTGTTGCGTCACGTTTTGCTCTTGCAATGCGCAATGCGCTGTCAGCGAGGCTCCGCTTCGCGGCGGGACTCTTCCTTCCCGGCCACTCCCAACTCGGAGAGGGACGGGGGGAGGGGCAATGTGAGGCAATGCCGCAATGCGCACAACGCTCCTTTGTTCCTCGCTTTCTCAAGGCATCCTTGAATTGAATGAAGTCACCGCATAAGCCGTGACGTCTGGAAAACTTCTACAAGGAGAGGAACTAGACTATAGATGTTCGGTCTCTGAGCAAGCACCCTAAGCATGCTGCTAAGAGCCCCTTTCGCTGCTGCTGTTGATGCCAAGTCTTGTGATGCTGCTGCTGCTGCTACTACCACGAATACCACTACGGCTACGGCTCCATCTCCTACCCAGACTCCTGCAGCAATACCACCACTAGCCCCACCCGCCTCCTCCTCCCACTCTCACTCGCCACTTGTTGCTTGTACTACAACTGCTGCTTCTGCGACACCACCTTCATACTGCCGTCGCCAGTGTCGCAATATTAATGCATTTCCGGCATTGCTGCTACAGTGTTGAGGAGGATGCAACAAGGCGGCAGCGTCGGCAGGAGTTGAATGCCAAGGCTTCGCTCTGCAGGTTCAAGAATCGGGTTCTGCACAAAGATTCCCAAAGGTAGCCATAGGTAGCCTGCTGCGTAGATTCCATAGATGACCTACCCGTGCAGCTTCCAGATTCCAGCATCGTCTCGAGAAGCGGAAGCAAAGGGCCACGACAACGATGCAAACGGTTGTTGCAGGTGATGTTGTGAGTGTTCGCGCTTGTATTTGTGTGTGTCCGCTGTGGTCTCATCTGTGGCTTCTGGTGCCGTATGTGGGGAGGGGGGGTTTGGAAACGGAGGTCCAGGCAGCCCGGGCACTGCAGCTGGCGAGGCAGCACGAGATCCGCGTGGGCGAGGCCGGGATGGGGAAGGGCCAGTGTGAGGCCGCGCCGCGCTGCTCGCGCGCGCGCGCATCTCAGAACCCGAGGAGTGGAGCGAGCTGCTCAAGGTGCCCTCGAACCGGACTCCCGATGCGCTGCTCGGACCGGAGATCCTGCTGAGTTCCCTGCATCCCGAGGGCCGGGCCCCCGCGTCTGTTGCCCAGGATGATGAACTTCTGGGAGGAGGTGAAGGCACGGAGAGATGCGCGGCGCATGTGCTGCTTCCGGCCCTGGGCATTGCGTGCGGCAAGATTCGAGCGAAGAGAAAGATAGAAACGGGGGGGGTGGGGGACCTCAGCCCTGCCTGAATCATGTACTAGGTCATGCTTTTGCTTTTAAGCGCCGAGAGTCAGAGCGCAGATGCGGCTGCTGAAGCGCTTCGGCAGCCTCCACGCGGCCATTCAGAGCAGTGGCCCGGAGCCTATACATCGTGCCTGCTAAGAGGCGCGGCGCCGCCGCACTCCACGGGCCCGAGGCGAGTCCTCGGTGAGCTTCTTGAAGTTCTCGGATCTCCTGAAGCGCCGAGCTCGGCGCCAGAAAAGACAGAAGCGAACCCCTCCCCCCCCCCCACCCGACCCGCCGCCGCGCTCGCTGCTCCTTTCTCCAGGGCCATCCACTTCCCCTTGAACCAGAGCACCTGCCGGCACCTCTTCGGCCAGGCGCCGGAAGAAAAGGAGGGGAAACCGAGACCTGGCACAGAGAGAGAGAGCTTTCCCGGCTCTATGCGCGTCGCCGCCTGGAGGTCTGCGGAGGGCATCGGGAAATGCCCGTGGACTCCTTCAAGGCGCTGCTCATGGAGAGGCCAAGGGAAGGGGGGGACCCAAGCGCTTCTGCCGGGCGCTGCTCACGAGACTGTTTGTGCTGTACTGTAGGACCGTATAGAGGACGTGTTTGAACAATTGCCGCTCTTTTCTCGTTGAGTGCGTTTGTTTTACCACAACAGCACGGCGAGAGCTGGCTCGCGAGGACCATCCAGTCCATGCGCTTTGTGATGGAGGGCTGGAACGGCAAGCAGGAGGGTGGACGCAGCACGGAAGCCGCTTTTCGGTCCCAGAAGACACCGCCGCCTGGCTGGCAGAGGTGCGGTTGCAAAGCCACATCCGCAGCTTCATCAGGCACTATGGCACCGCAAAGGGGGCCGGGGGGCGCTCGCACGCCAACAGAAGCACCGCGATCTGAGCCTTGCTGTGTGCAGGCGCCTCTGCGAGGTGAGCACGGACTTTCGCGCCCAGGCCGTGGACCGCTTCCAGCGGAAGCTGCAGGCCCCATAGCCGCCGCCCTTGCCCGCCGCCTGCAGCAGCTCCCCCATTAACGTCGACACCTTGGGAGCTTCTTCGCCTTATAATAGAGAGTGTGCTGTGTCAGGGCAGCTTCCTGCGGGACTTCTGGCAGCTGCTCTTGAAGCGACTCGGAAGGCGCGCGGGCCGGGGAGGGGGGGGGCTTTTTTTGCTGTGAGTCTCTCTTTTTTGGCAACGCGCAGCCTCCTTCTCGCTCTCAGCACGCGGTCCGAAGACCTCACGGTGACCACGTCCTCCCTGCTTCGGGTGCTGGTGGACCCCGAGGCCAAAGGGCCCTCTCTGCACTCCCTCGGAAGTAAAGTTTTGTGTGCCTTTTTTGTACACGTTTTTGACCCTTTCACTCTGCCCAGGCCACATTGATCTTCCAGGTGGGAGCCGCGGGGAGGAGAGCTGCACTAGAGCGGCGGGAGCAGCGCGCCAGAGGACCACGAGGTGCTCTACATGCTCCGGATCTTCGAGCGCATGCAAACCTTTCGCCGTAGCCTTGGCCTCCTGGAAAACGCTTTGCCGCTCTGCCGGGAGCCCAGATTCGCTGCGTGTGCCAGACTTGTGTATTCATGCTTTCGCTCCGGAGCGTGCAAGCTTTTGTTCTTGACTCTTCTCTCGTATGCAATGGGTCTTGAAAGAGGACTTGTGGCAAGTGGCAACTGTGACTCAAAGACGCTGGCTCGCCACTGGCTGCGGCTCGCGCGCTCGTTCTCGACTTCTTCCTTTAGCTGAATGTTGCTGCCACTGCGGGCTTTCGCAACGAACCGTGGCTTCCGTTGCTACGGTGGGGGCACAAGGGCACGACCTGTAACTTAAACGCTGCACGCAAGAAGTCGCCGCTGGATGGTGCTGGGCTGCTCGTGTTACACTGCCACGGATTCCAGTGCGGAACTTAAGGTCCATGTCCAAGGCTGCTCGCCGACGAGCGAAACGGTTCGGCTGGGGACTGCAGTGCACAGGGCCGATGTCGATGCGGCAACCGGGTCCGTGCGTGCGGAGCAGGGCACGCCAAGCGTCGCCCGAAGGTTGGGCCGCACAGGGAGAAAGCCGCACGCCTACGCAGAGAAGTGGAGCGCATGGAGTCTGAATTCAAAAGCAGCTCCTTCTCAATGTCTCGATGGGTGTTGGGGAGTTTCTAGCACGGCGACTCTGAATCCAAGCAGCGACGTCAATTCCCAAACGGCAGTAGATTGCTTTCGATATGTTGCGAACTCTCTCTCTCTCTCTCCCGCTCTATCTCTATCTCCCATGCTTCTGCCTCTTCCGAAATTGTGGTCAGCCTCATGAACGGGTCCATGACCTAACAATATACAGTTACAGGAGTCAAGTTCTTTCGCACGAGTTTTGAAGTGAAGAAGTCATTGCCAAGGCTCTCGCACAACATAGCACAACACTGTTGCTGAAGTTGGCCTAAGCCTTCTTCCGATAGCTCAGGTTCGGGGGGGGGGGGGGGGGGTGCTGGCGGAGAGCAGAGTGGCTTTGCTTGCGCCGCCACGCCGAGGCCACTACTTGGCAGGTTTGGCCCTGGTGAGCGGCATGACGAAGCGAGAGAAGCTGACGCTGATCTTCGAGGAACTGAGCTTAGAAGCGTGCAACATAAGCACAGAGAGAGCGAGCGGGCCTGGCCCCAGTCAAGTCCTCGAGTCCGGTCGGAGAGGCCTTCGACAGCGATTACGACCACTGCCTCCTCTACAGCCAGGATGGGAACGGATTTCGGGGGCGGGGAGGGGAGGAGGCGCCCGTGACTCTCTCAAATCCGCCGCACATCTCTCAGGTGCACGAGATGTGCCATTGCATCTGCGTCCTCAAGGCCAGAAGCATAGTTCAAAGAAGACGAGGCCACGTCTCCTGGAGAGCTTCGAAACAGGGTCTAAGAATGCCTAAAGTCATGGTGGAGGAGCCCCGAATTATACCAGCGACTCCGCAGCTGCACGCAGCTCTCCCGCGCGCTCTGTGAGGAGAGCGCTTTGCCCCGGGGCCGCCCCGCGGAGGACCACTTCCAGGCCGAGCTCTCGCAGCAGGCGCAAAGGGCCGAGCGCAGAGCACGGAGAGCCCAAAGAGCAGAGAGCGGCGGAGAGAAGAGCGGAGCGGGGAGCCCTCTGCCGCCTCTGCTCGCTGCGTCGCTGCGCCTCGCTCCGCAGGAGGGCTTGCGCTGGTACGAGAGCATCCGCTGGCACCTGCAGCGAAGCGGATCCGTTCACGGCGACATCGTCAGGTCCTCGAACCAATTAAATCTCGCCTCGAGGTGTAATTACTCTCTCTCTCTCTCTCTCTCGAATGAAGCGGAACCCACAAAGGTAAATTCAAGGAAGTGAAAAGGAAAACGTATCACTCGTTTAATTTGGTCTTTTTGCTGCGAGCGAAATAAGAACAGAAAGAAAGCACTGAGTACATCCACTACATTCTGTTTGTCCGTCCATCTTCATTCCTCACGTCCTCGCAGCGGTTTCTATCTCATCTCGTTCGTCCCTTGCTGTGTCTAAGTCTAATTCAAAGAAAAGCGCATTCCACTCTATTCCGTTTGTTTTGTTTCCATGAAACACAAGCAAAACACCCTCTGCATCTGTGATTATAAGGTGCACGAGGTGAACCAAGCAAAAGACAAGAAGAGTCTCTCTTTCTCTCTCTCTCGCTCTCGCGAGCAGCACGGGTCACACTCTGGCAGAGCGCTGCCTGCGCTCTCAGGTCAGCTTGCCGGAGCTCTTCGAAGCCTTGGACACTCAGCCCGGGCTCTTGCTGATGCCAGGCACGGCCGCACGGATGGCCGAGCAAGTCCGCGCAAGCGGCGAGCACGCAAAAGCACTGCCACGTCCAGGCGTCTGCCGCATCCGCTGGGCAGCCGAGGCGCGCGAGCTCACAGACGAGAGACCACAAGGGCCACACGGGCACTCGCGCGCGAGTTGTTGTTTTTTTTAAATATGTGAAGCCTCACTAAAGCTCCGTACCGGGTGCTGCCAACATCGGAGACAGCTTTGATGGATGTAACTGTGGTTGACTCTTGACTTGTGCTGGGGTTTGGGTCTCCCTCACTCCTTTCGATTCGGCCTGCGTCGCAGACTCCGGAATGAGGACCCCCCCTCTCTTGATCTGTCTGTGCCATAACAGATCGCTCGCAGTGGAGAACACCGATGAATTCCATCCAGGAGATGTTCGTTGTGTGTGTGGATACGGAGTATATGATGAGCACGATGAGGAGCAGCAAAAAAAGCAACGGAATGCCCGCGCCAAGCCACAGAGGCCGCTCCCGGAGAGGACCTGGAGGAGGCCGTCAGAGCAGCCGCCGCGGAGCTGCGCCAGGCAGGGGAGGGGAGATTTGCCGGGCGGGGGGGGCAGAGGCTCTCTAGATCTGTAGTCTGCTCTTTCCCAGGCAGTGCGAGGCCAGCACCCCAAAGCCCAAAGCTTCTTTTTTTCTGCTCCCGTCGCCCGTCTGCACACCACAGTCCCAGGCCCGACGAAGCGGCGCCCAGCCGTGGATCTCTCAAAGCTCCGCAAAGGAGGCGCCCTGCCGTCACTGCCCGTCACTCGTCTCCGTCTGTGTCTCTCCCTGTCTCGTCCGTCCGTGCGTGCGTGGGTGTGCCTGTGTGTGTGTGTGTGCGTGCGTGCGTGAACGTCCTTGGCACATGGAAGCTGAGGGTCACTCCTACATTGGCTTTAAGCGCGCAGGGACGTGCAGCACCTTTGGCATACTGCAGGCAACGAAGCTATCGCCAAAGGTGGGAAGGGATCAAGCACACTCGATCCTGTACCTGCAGCAAAGTTTGTGGCATCCGAATGGTGCCATCTTGTGATGGCGTCGCTGCACAAACATAGCAACTGCAGCCAGCTCGCAACAGCCTCAGGTTAGTGCCTGCTTCACAGCAGCGTGGCTTCTGTGAAATAAACAACAATGACAACAACGACACCCCGCCTTACCCCTCGTGCTCTGGCCGAAATCCCACAAGTGTGGATCATAGGGTCCTGGGGATGCGTAAAAGCGGCTTTCCGTCATGTCGCCGTGGTGGCCCTGCAGGGTAGCTGGCCAGGAGCCAGATATCGGGTTCATTCTTTGGACTGACGGGTTGACACTCCCAGGCATCTATTCTATACCGGCTATCCGGACTTAAAAACGGGCATCGGAACAACAGTTTGAGAGTCTCCTGCCACTGCATAGTGATATAAAGAAAGGACGCCTTCTCTACGTACCTACCAGGTGCAACCGATTTCAGCATCAGTTGTCTGCAGTGAGTGCTTTTTAGGATTTGCATTGGTTCACTGCCAATGTGGCTTGATGTCTTCACCACTGTAGAGAAAGTTCATCAAATGTCAAGTCGAACCAGAGGGCAGAGGGAGGATTGCACAGGTATATCATGCGGACATGTAATCAGCTAGCACAAACGGCATCCATCTAGGTAAGGATGACTGGTCTGCAAGTGTAAGTAAGTGTGTGTGTGTGTGTGTGTCTGTCTCCGAGAGTGGGCCGCGGGATTGAAAGCCCCGTGCGCAGTGACCCTTCGTTGAAGCTTTTGCGTAGGGTGCATGCTGAGTTTTGTCGTTTGCTTGCTCAGAGTGGTTTGATAAAGTATCGGCGGGGAAGGGGGCGTCATTTGTGTCTTTTTTTCTATCGCTTGCATTTTTATTTTCGGTGTCGCTTGTGTTTTTTTCTAGTGATCTAGTGGTTGGGAGCCACCGTCTCGAAAAAGAGGGCTTCCGATAAAGCATGAGCTCAGTTAAATAAACACGTACGATTCACGCGCTCATGTACAGTATCTGGACAGTCATGTTGCGAGCAGTGCTGCTTGAGCCGAACACGTCAGCACAACCTGACACGGCAGCACAACTTGGACTTTTTTTGGCTCAATGCACAACAGTCAGATAACAGTCATACTGTTTGTGCGGTTGGGCCCGTCAAACAAGTGGTTTACAGCCTCAGCGTAGATAGCTGGAACCACGCTGTGGTCGTCAGTGAGTCTAGAGCCACCTGCGAGGCATAGACGAGTGTGCTCCGCTAGGGTTGAGCTTCATACTTTGACAAGCCCTTGCCGGTCGGTCAAGGGTTGCTTTAGCCGCCAATCCATATTTTGTGCTGCTACCCCCTCCTTTGTGCCAGGCCCAAGCGCTGAGGTTGATTATTCCTTTTTTGTTGCTACTTCACATTCCATATCTGCTCCTATCCAGGTGACCCCAGCAATCACGCAGAACCCAGCAGATGAAGAACCCACTTGCTTTGAGCGTTCTCGTGATCTTCTGTGTGATTGTTGTGACGAGATTAGATTGGTGCGGTTGAACTCGATAAAAGCCCCTTTCTTGGTCTTTCAAGCACGAGCGCGACGCTGCAAGCTGTCTAACCGAGAGACAGATTGAACCACTGCAAGTGTCAATTGCGCTGCTGGGCAACCAGCGACCACAAACAAGCTGATGCCTTCACCAAGAAGGGCCCTGACTGCCGAGTAGGAGTTTCGAAGTGATCCATAAGATTTGATCCATCCTTCACCGCTGCCAAAAAGGGGCAAGAAGCTTGGAAGATTTGCCGTCACCACACTGAGAGCGAACCCCTAACATCTTGGGGTTGGTGCGCTTCTGTTTCGACGATGCAAATTCAGTTGTGCCGTGTTTGAGGTTCATCAGACAGGGCCGTGCTTTTTGGAGGATAGTCCGAAGATCTGAGACTTGAGCAATCGCATCAAGCTTGTGTGCTCGTGCCAAGGGGTGAGCGTGTGCGCTCATTGATCACTACGTGCCTTCTTCAGTTTGTGTGCCTTTTCTGAGCCCAATACTGCCTATCTAAAGTATCATGCAGAGCTCATGCAATGAAAGCTCACAGCAGCGCCTCTTTCTGCGCAGCAAAGTGCGGTCTTGAGCCGCGCATGTAGCAACGTGAACTCCCCCTCTCTGGGGGTGTGTATATTTCAACAGTGTGGGTGCGTGCATGCGTGCCTGCATGTTGGGCGGCAGATCTGCTCTGGTCAGGTGTCGAGGAAACCGAGGAAGCCGAGATGGATTGGCCACTTGTCGCAGTTTCGTGCGCATTTTTGGGCATGGCTTTGTGGCTAAAGGCTAAAGACACGGCATGACCATTGTAGACAGTGGCACATGAAATGGCGAGTGAAACAAGACTGTGGCCATGGATTCTGGCCATCTGCCCAGCCAGAAAGCCACAGCAGGGAACTGCGCTCGTGTTGTTGTCGCAGTGAATGGAGGCGAAGCTTCGAGAAAGGACGCTGCAGTGGCCGGTGGCGACAGACAGTTTGCTCTTTTTTTTCTGGCGCATGGTCTCGAGGACCTCCTTGCGGGAAGCACAGTGAGTCCTACATCTTCAAGACCGTCTTGACGGAAAGGACGCGGTGAAGCAAGAGTCTATAAATCATATAGACAAGGTGCCTCACACATTTGCCTGCGCAGTGCGATGCGCAGGTTTGCCAAGTCTCTGCGAGACCTGGGGAGCCAACGCCTGGTGCGCGCCGCGGGGAAGCCAGGCCTGGCCTGGGAGCACCGCTGGCTGCAGGAGCAGCTGACGCAACCCGCGCCGTCCGTCCTCGCTCCCGCACAGTCCGAGGAGAGGGGCGCTTGTGGCGGTGGCGGTTGTGGGATTCCAATGTGCTTTCACACCGCAATAAGCTTTCTCTAGTGACCTATTCCTTCTGACCGTGAGAGGAGCCTCGGCGAGGACGCGCGGCTTCCGGAGGGGGTGTTGGTGTTCTTGTTGTGGCGGGGGGGAGGCTTCAGCCCTCCGCTGCAGGAGGCGAGCCTCCAACTGCCATGGCTTTGGCACCTTGGCGGCCAGAACGCGGAGTGTTGTTGTCTTTGGCTGTGAGAATGCGAAACGAAGACTCAAGGATCTTTCCCCGGCTCCGGCCCGTGCCCCAGAGCCTTTTTTGAAGAGAAAACAAGCAGGCAGAGGCAGGTGCTCTGTGCTCTCTTTGCATCTCGCGAATCTCGCAGAGGTGCCGAGCCTCGCCCGCGCTTCCTCGGCGCCCTCCCTGGCCGCTCCCAAGGCGGCGGACGGCGGACGCGCGGCTTCCGCTGCGCTGCGTTGAGCGGACGCGCTCTTTTATCCGAGAGGCGGCGGCCCGGGGCCCTTTCTCGCCTTCTGCGGCACCGCCGCCGCCGCGGCTGCAGACCGCGTCAGGCCCGGTCGGTCTGGAGGTGTCTTTTGGCCAAGGGGTTTCTTTCCTGCAAGGTGCTACCAGGAAAGACCTCCGGCAAGGGCCTTGGAGCTTTCTTGGGGGCCCCCTTTGGCTTTCGAGGATCTCAGCTGACAGGAGGGAGGGAGACCTGGCGTATATACCTCAACGCTGGGGCGAGGCACGATTAATATCATTAATATGGGAGTCTCAGAAGCAGTCTGGCGAGCGGTTGGATTGACGCCTGAAGCAGGCAGCGGATCGCTTCCGGATCTATGCCGCTGCTTCTCGACGTTGACTTCACACGCCTCTTCCTCAAAAGTGAGCGGCTGCTCAGCTCCTGAGTGCTTTGAGGCAAACACCGGGGAAAGCCAGGACTTGCGTCTGCGTCAGAGGCGCGATTTTACTTGCGGAAACTTGCAAGAGAGAGTCGGGGGCGCGGTGCTACCGCCGGATCAGGCCCGACCCTGGGCAGATGATGCCCTACAAGCCGCAAGCCCAGCTCACGCTGTGGGACTTCTCTTGCCTTCTGGAATTCCCCGGCCGTCCCCGTCCCCGTCACTGAGGTGCAAGTTGTGTTTGAGATCCCACAAGCTCTGCCCCGGACACGACATCTTGAAGTGAGGCGTTTCACCCTGTAGCGCCATCTCCGATGCTGAGACAGGCTGCTTAAGACGCTCGGATGCGGGCACAAAAAAATCATCGGATGGTGCAAGCTGCCAGCTGCTGCCAGCTAGCACTCCAGACGCCAGGATCGCGATGGATAAGCACAACCTGGAGAAGGACATCGCCTCGGACTTGAAGGAACAATTCGAGACTGAGTCCACGGCTCGACCCGTTCCCCCCAGAAAGCCCCGAAGGACCCCCCGATTCCACTCAGGTATGGCCCCACGTGGCATTGCATGGTCGGCCGCCACTTCTCTAGCTACGTGCATTCCTGAGCTGTGAGCAAGCTGAGTGTTTGCCACGCTGACGGTGGGCCATCTTACAGGTAACACACGAGAAAGCCTGCTACTGCCGAGCTCTTTGACAACTGCTCCCGACCTGATCCCACCCCCCGAGTTTGGAACCGAGGCTACTTCTACATCGGTCAGATGGGTCCATTCCCCGGAAGCACCGAGTCAGAAGTGCACAGAGAGCATGGTTTTGCATTGAGGCGTGATGCTGTTCAAGACCCCCTGAGCTAGCGTGGCCTGAGCCGGTTGTCATCAGACGAGATCTAGTCTCAGCTTGCTCTGCGATGGATGCGCTTTCCAGTTGTGGGCTTGCGAAGTTTCACAAGGAATTCAGATCCCTGGACTGTGTTCTGCCACGAAAAGTCTCCGGGGTGTCGGGAAGTACTCTGTCTGTCGCAGCTTGTTGTTGCAACTTCGCTGATGTACCTTTCCGACGGACGTACGTGCTTGTGTTTGGCTGTGCATGGACGGAAGCAATGTTACACTAGCCTTTGCCGCATGTGCGATCATCCTCAAGACTTTTAGCCGGCTGTCATTTTCTTGTTGAGCCAAGCATGGCACAGCTAGCAACGAAGTTGATGTGCTCTGCTTTTCATGGGGCGTCTTGCAGATGATGCCGCTGGGACTCGCGGTAATCATTGTCTTTTCTCAGCCAGGTATCCTGTCTCACGAGACGCCGAATACTTGCAACGCAGGTGATGTTGGTGTTGCGGATCCTGACCCTGTACGGCCGCCGCGCGTGAAATCTGGGCAGCTCTCAAGGTGTCATCCTACAGACTTGCCCAACATGGATGAGAAGGCTGCCCACAGCATACGATATCGGGCTGCATTAAATAACCAAGGACTCAATGAGGACTCACACAGGGGGCTGTTAAGCTCTGGTGGCTCTTGTTTCGCGGAATCTAATAGACAAGAGCTGGGTTAGGTAAGCAACATTGCAGACAGGCTGTTCGGTTTGTCCGCACGCTGAGTACCCAACCCCTTCGGTAGGTCCTTTGGTCTCGGAGCACGATGGCAGCCGCGCTTCAGCGACATTGAGGCTTCCTTGGGGTTAGTGCTTGCCTTTTGCTGGGCGCTATGTGGTTGCCTCTTCGGCAGTCGCTTCGGCGCTGACCGGGGAGTGCTTTCGGTCACCAAGCTTGCCCCAGAAGCCCTGTTGTGGCTGGTTGTCAGCGGAAGAAAACCTTGTTTGTTCGTGCGTGTTGAGGGCTTCGGTCACAAAGCTTGCTCCAGAGATCAGCTGAAGAAAAGTCTTTGGTCTGAAAGTCTTTGGTCTCAATGGCTTGGGGCAAACTTCCAGACACCAGAGGTGAAGCCTCCAATCCTTGCGCTTCCGGATTTCGAAGTGCCACCGGGAGGTTTCAACGTTGAGTCACCCACCACCACCACCACCTATTTTACGCAAGCGCCCGAATTGCATCTGGGTCCACCATAGTGGCGATGACTCAGAGCCAAAACAGGTCTTTACTTCTCATAGCTTGGACTCAGTGCCGTGTTGTGCCCAAGAGTACGTGGATAAAGCGGGCCAGCCATACGAGCTGCATCTGGAGGCGGATGTCTTCGGCGACCAATGATTTGATGGGTTTGTGTAGAAGGCAGCAGCCCTGCATCCCTTTATAGCGATTGGGTGCAGACTGCCACGACCATGCGAGGTAAAATTGTTGGGATGCATCCGTTGGCATTCTGGCAACGTCTTGGCTCCATACGGTAGCCTACAGCTGCAATGCCTGCATTTGCAGGTGGCCCTCGTGGTCCTCTGGCAAAGCACCGTCTGAGCCTCAGGCACCTCCACGCTTCGCGCTGTCGCTTCCGGCGGCTCCTGTGCGATGTATCCTGCGATCTAGGAGTCGGGGTATGGGCACCGTGGCATTCTTCGTTGGTTGCGTGAACTGTCGATTCACTCGTGCTTTTCCGGGCGAGTCAGTGCTGAGACGAGCGGAAGGGCTGGAGGACGTGGGTGAGCTTGGGAAGACATGCTGTCCGCTTCGCCGATACTGCCCCTGCTTCTCGTGTTTTCCGGTCTTTCCACTTTGATTGGATCGACACACTCGCTGACTATCGACGCGATCATGCGGGGTGATGGGGGTTGCAAGTCCGATTTTGAGACAGAGGCTGGTGCTGCGACCGCAGAAGGAGGCAGGGGATCGCAGTTTGCTCGGGCACTTTTTCTTGCCCTGCACCATCCCACGGCTTTTCACTGTCGTTTCGAAGCAACTGCATTTCAGATGATGGGAATCTTCTGCAGTCCGGCCGTGAGCTAGCCAAGTCTGTGCCTGAAGGCGAAAGGAGTCGACCGGGTTTGACAAGGCGTTGCTGGTGCTCCGATGCACAGGCATTTCGACTGCTAACATTATCTTTCTGTCCGATGTCAAGCTGCTGCAGCTAGGGATGCAAAGGCATGGGTTCTGCAAGGGTGTTGTTGATGTATACCGTTCACTGGTTCACCGTATAAAGACATATATATATATAATATGTAAGACAAACTTTTAGGGAGAATGTGAACGCCTAATTTTGGTTCAGCTAGTTTCGCTAGTTTGATTACTTTAGCTAGTTTGCTTACTTTCGCTAGTTTGGCAAGTTTGGCTACTTTGGCAGGCTTGAGCATTTTGACTAGTTTGGCAAGTTTGGCTAATTTGGCTGGCTGAATAAGAGGCCAAAGCAGCCAAACTAGCAAAACCTGCCAAAATTGCCAAACTGGGCAAAGTAGCCAAACCTGCCAAAGCACCCAAACCTACCAAACTAGCCAAAGTAGGCAAACCTGCCAAGGTAGCCAAACTAGCCAAACCTGCTGAAATAGACAAACTAGCCAACGTAGCCAAACTAGCCCAACCCGCCAGAGTAGCCAAAGTAGTCAAATTTGCCAAAGTAGCCAAACTTGCCAAACTACTAGCTAAAGTACGCAAAGAAGCCAAACTAGCCCCAAACCAGCTAAAGTAGGCAAACTAGCCAAAGTAGCTAAACATGCCAAAGTAGCCAAACTAGCCAAAGTAACCAAACTAGCTAAAGTAGGCAAAGTAGCCAAACTCGCCAAAGTAGCTTAACTGGGCACAGGTTTGGCTATGTTGGCAGGTGTGAAACTAACTGTACTCCGCCCGAATCTGCCAAGCATGTGTGAGTTCTGTGCTGAACCAGTCGGTAGTCTCAAACAGTGCTGCGAAGCTTGACAAGACGTTTCTACTGCAGGGCCCTTGGGTCGAGCACAAGGAGCGCGCGCCCGCGCTGAGAGTTAGCTACGTATCGCAGCAGGTTTGGCTACTGTGGCAAGTTTGGCTACTTTGGCAGGTTTGGCTACTTTAGGAAGTCTGGCTAGTTTGGCGACTTTGGCAGGTTCGCTACTTTGCCTAGTTTGGCTACTTTGGGTACTTTGGCAGGTTTGGCTACTTTAGCTAGTTTGGCCAAAGTAGCGAAACTTGCCAAAGTAGACAAACTACCCAAAGTAGCCAAACCTGCCAAAGTAGCAAAACTAGCCAACATAGGTAGACTAGCCCAAGTAACCAAACTAGCTAAAGTAGCTATACTACTCAAAATAGGCAAACTAGTTAAAGTAGCCAAACCTGCTAAACTAGCCAAACTAGCCAAAGTGGGCAAACGAGTTAAAGTATGAAGCGTAATGAAACGAATCAAACTTGAAGCATTAATGAAACCGACTTGTAGTTTCATGAAGCAAATTTGAACAACAAACGCGACGTTTTGGAGCGA
>CAJNJA010046474.1:428-13309 GCA_905231915.1 Symbiodinium necroappetens | reverse complement strand
TTGGGCGTTTTTCGCCTTCCAGAAACCAAAGTGGGCAAACTAGCTAAAGTAGGCAAACCTGAGTAGTCACAGTAGCTTTAAAGTAGCCAAAGTAGGCAAATAGCCAAACTCGCCAAAGTAGCAAAACTGGGCACATGTTTGGTTACTTCGGCTACTTTGGCATCGTTTCTTTGGCAGGTTTGGCTAGTTGGCTACTGTGGCTTACCAAGGCGAGAAAGCGAGGATGCCCAGGCCGCCTCAAAAGAAAGGTGGAAGAGGCAAGCGTCCAAAAGACAAAGGCAAGGGGAAGGGAAATGGCAAGGTGAACGCCCACCTCCGACATGTGACTTGTAGCTTGAGACTAGGACGAGGAAGTCCTTAGTGTACAAAGTTTCCTAGCCTTCAACTCACTTTGAAGAGTTTCAAATGGCTTGAAACTGGGAAGAACCCATGTATATAGCCTGGAGATCACTGAGCCTTTAGGCCTTAATTCAACTAGCAGTTGGATTCCAAGGAGGCCTACGGGCAGCGTCCGCGCGTCGAGATGAAATATGTGACCTTCATATACTCTCCAGTTTTTTCTTGCATTTGCACCGAAGGCGTGGTTAGTTTGTGTTGTCCACGGCACAGTCTTTCACATCACGTTGAGTAGTTGTGTTTTTGCGAGGTGAAACCTGGTTTCGACCACGTGTACCCCGCATTTTGAGTTTTTGTCCGCGTACGTGCGTACGTTGGTCTGTCGGTTGGTTTGTTGGTTGGCTGGTCCGTTTGAGTGTTTGAGCAATGACTCAAGCCGGTTGAGACACATGTTTCAAGTGAGTGAGCAGCTAATAGCTGCTAGTGACCAGTCGGGTGCCGCATACTGCATCATTTCACCGCCCAGCGTATTTACGGCTCGAAAACGTTTTAAGAAAAAGCTTTCAGGAGAAAATTCCCGTCCACCCCACGGCCCACAGCACTACAGCTTTCGAGGTAAGCGGCGTAACCCTTAGCAACCAAACATTTCTCTTTCTCTAGAAACGACGGGTCTTGTTTGGGGTCACTCCCACTGTCTTTGTTTGTAGGCCCCCCCGACTTGTCGAAACTCCGTTTTTTGACGCGTCACCATGGTGATTGACGACGAAGGTATCAAACACACCCGAATCCATTTGAATTCCAACAGTATGCAATCATCGGTTCGTGGCCCGTGGTCGTGATGGTGTCATGTCCTTGCTCGGATTTCAAACCCTGACTGGGAGAACCACCAGTTGAAAAAAAGACTCAAAAAGGAAGAAATGGAAGGTTGGAACAAAACCAAAGCTATGCTCAAACCGTTAATTTGCATGGCCCGTTTGGAACCCCCGCAAGTCAACAAAACAGGCGGACAACCCACACTTTTAGCTGCAAGCTCCAAAGTTTGAGTCAAGGTCGAAGGCAGTTCAAATTTCTCGCAAACTTTCCTTGAGGCGTGAAACAAGCAACAACACGTGAGTAGCTGGTGAGTATTGGACTTCAGTCTCCAAGCCCGTCTAACCTCCAAACTGGTGTCCCTGGTTGCTGTGCTGACAGTTCCGTCTCTGTCGCAGCTACATATCCGTGCCACAATCGGCAAATCAGAACTGCTGCTCAGCATTGTGTAGGCTGGTTCCATGGTTCATTGCACTATCGTGGTGTCACGTGCAAACCTTGTTGAAGGTGTGATACCCAAGTCCTGTCAAGTCCGGGCGTTATGTGTAGTACTGTTTCGACGCATGTGATGTGTTACTTTCGTAATTTTCTGCGACCTGTGGTCGCACTTATCCAGTTCCGCGAGTGATGTGGACAAGCGCCAGCAATTCTAGGGTGAAGTCTTGAAAAGAGTCACAAAGACCAAGACCAGTCAAAGAGGCAGGAAGGGTTCTTTTTCTTGCTGCAGCTGCAGTGGATCAAGCCTCAAGGCTTCACTTGTGCTCACAAGCCAGCCAAAAAGGAGCCATGATAGGGCTGGGAGGTGGAGGGGCAGAGCGCCGCGTCAAACTTCAATTTCAGAGCTTCGTAGGTTTGATTTGCACGTTGTTGTAGATGCTGTCAACCTGAAAACCCAAGTTTTTGCCCTGATACGCCGGCCTCTGTGTGCAGGGCTTTGGCCTTTGCAAATTTCTTCGGGGTGCCAGGACAATGGCAACACTTTGGTTCGTGGCTGCCTTGGCTGCTCTGGTCGCCCCCTGCCAAGGCACCGCAGCAACTTCAGGTGTTAGGTCCGTTCGGTGTGGGTGTTTCAAACGGCAAGGGTTCAACATCATCGTCAGAATGCATCTCTGGTCACGGTTGACGTGCCCGGCATGTTGTTTGGTGAGACGCTGCCTTGCGGGCCCTGCGTTGGGCAAGAGTCGAGCACATAGATCGCGAATATCGGATTCCCATTGCATCCGCGCTGGCTGAGATAATAATGTTCACTTCGAGCGCCTCCTTCGCTTCCTTCGGGATGGCTAGTTTCGCACCCTAAGACACCACTTTCGGCAAGCGATGCCTGCGTTCCTGTGTTTTGTGCACTTCACACCTTCCGCGCTTCCCCCGACTTTGCCTGAACCCAGGGTTTAAACATGTCGCCCCTGTGAGCGCGATCACAGGGTTTACAAACAAACGTCGTACCGTGCTTTTGCCAGGCTTGCCAGCATGGAAGGTGACCTCCGGGCTCGTGCCTGAGATGTCCCGTTTCCTCCGTTTCCGATTGGGAAGGATCGGGTCCTGGTATCTGTTCTCACTGAGGTCATGCGAAATCCAAGAAGATGGCTGCATTGCCAACAACGCATTCCTGGAATACGCTGATGCCAACTCCTGCTTGATCGAAATCGAGCACTGCAGGCGTGGCCGCAAGAGTTGAGCTGAGATGCCTGGATCTCATGCGTTTCAGCTATCTACGCAGTGCAGGTCCACGGACATTGTAGCCATCTCGACCACAAGTGGCCCGGATGAGGTGCTTCGGACGGGCTACAGATAGCGCCCAGCTCTTGCGATGTGACCGCACCTGCCGGGCCCGAGGTCCATGTGAGCGGCGTGGAACCCAAACCAGGGCATTGGGCACCTTGGCTTCCCATAGTGCCGCGTTTCCCCAGAGAGATTGAGTGCCGCCTTCATCCTGGCTATGGGCTGGATTTTCATCGCTTTCTAAACAGGGCCCACGCACTGAGGGTTGGAAGCTATGCCTGGGCGAGGCAGCCGGGAACGGACGTGCACTTGTTTTCGAGGATGAGAGCTGACTTAGGTCTTCATGTCCAGTTGAGGATGCTCCAGGGTTGTTCAAGCCATGCTGTCACTCTCACAACAGGATGATGCGGCAGAGAGCGGGTCGCTGGCTGCTTCATCAGACGAAGCGGAAGGCCCGATAAAACTTCCTGGCGCCAGGTCACACACTGTCATACATGTGACCGAACTTGTTGCGAACCCCCCTTCTTCTGTAGACTCCAGCATCAGTCCCTTCGCCTGGAACAATTATCTACAGTAGTAGTAAGTTGCAACCGGGTGATGGTTTCTCCACTGGCCAGGTGCCCTGTTTGGTACTCCGCGTCCCGTGCAAAACATTTCTACGCCCATGCGACAAGACTTCACTCCGGCTCATGCTATACTGCTGAACGTCTGATGACAAGAGAGGATGCTTCGACATGTCTGCGCGGGGCTCGTTTCGCAGAGAGAGGATGCATGACAGAGCACTGCGCAGGATGGCCTTCATGGAAGCTGGCCGGTGGGCACCTGCCTTCAAGCTTTGTAGTGTGAAAGTGGAATGCACGAGCTTGTGATCTTGAAGTGCGGCTGTTGGCATGCAACGAGAACTTCTTTCGCCCGCCGAGGCCATGCAAAGTTGCAGCAACCGGGTGCATCGAGAGCTCAGGGTTTCCAACAGAGCATCCGGGGGGTGAGCCCTGCGTTATCGAAGTCGGACGCGGCACGAGGCACGTACACGAGAGCCTGTACTGCACAAATAGGGATTGGCAGTAGGGACTTTGCTCCAATCCAAGTACTGCGCCTGGGAACCTTGTCGCAGGCGGCGTCTACAGGTCCTAGCCTTCTTCTCAGACGCGAACCCAGACGAGGCATCCGAAAAGGGCTTGTGCTAAAAAAGACCATGTTTGTCTGCGCGATGCTTGACCCTTGCACTGGCGATGAAGCCTGGAAGGCCTCCAACTCCCCTAAACAGCCGACAGCGAAAACTTGAAGGAATCCCACGGCCAGCGATCGATATTGAGTCTTTGGAGTCCATGAGCAGGTCAGCAGAGCGAGCTCTTTTGCTCGCTGGATGCTGTGTCCTCAGGAGCGCTGGGCTCATGATTCCCTGAGCCTCTCATGTAAAGGATCTTAGAGTCTAAGTCTAGGGTTTGGGTTTAGGATGTAGGGCTTAGGTCTTCAGGGATATGGTTGTAGGGTTCAGGATTTAAGACCCTAAACCCTAAAACCTAGACCCTAAACCTAGAGATATTCAGGAGCAGCTTCTAAAGTGCCAGTCCAGAATATCTGAGTACAAAGCGGTGCAGCAGTGATTTATGCAGCCATGGGCGCACACTACCAGCTTATCCACATTCCGAAACACAAACAAGTCTGGCTGGTTGTTACAGCTTCTGATCGCGGGGTTGTACAGGAAAGCGATCTGTTGCAGCTGTTAGTATCTGTACATGACTTGTTACGAAAATGTTTGGCACAAGGGGTTCTCTTCGCAGCCGCCCTGAGCCATGCGCGGAAAGCACCCAGCATAATGAGACCACATGTGGTCCCTTCTGCACTCCTCCTCAATCTCGCTGTCCAGAGGAGATTGCTTCTATCGTGCTGAACGCTTGGTCCTCCCACTGCATCTTTACAAGTTCTTCAGCAGGTGGATTAATTCTTTCACTCGGTTGCGGTCGTTGATCTCACAATACTTGAGGCTGTGCTTCCACGCCAAGTCGCGAGCTCGATAAAGCCACAAAATGTAGCGAAGCTGCCTACACGTCGGTCCAGTAGGTAGCGAAACTAATTGCGCCAGCCTGTCACCCAGCCTTCTTGCAAGATCATCTTTGACCCCGCTCACTGGAAGTCCCTCCGTGCGGAGACCTTCCTTCAAAGCCTCACAGGTCATAAGCGAACATGTATCCGCACAAATTCGTCTCATCTCGCTAACCGGCTCACTTCTGTCCTCCGGCGGTGAACTGGGTGGTGTTGACATCATAGTCGCTGGTCTTGCTCTAGGACTTGGTGTCCTTGGCATCCTCCTCCTCGACATAGACCTCGACTGCTGACGCTGTTTTTGAGGTTGTAGAACTTGCTGTTGAGGTACTTGATGTGAAGAAGACCCTGATGAATACTGCTCTTCCAACGGTTGTCGGAGTACTGTCTCCTGTACTGGTTGTCTTGTAGTAGATGACGAAGAGGTCGAGAACGTCCTGGTAGGCTCACTGGAATTGTCTCTGATGTCGCCCTGTAGACGCTCTAGCTCCTGCTCAATGGCCGCCGTTGTAGCTTGCTGAAGTTTGCGCCATTGCTTCAGCTTCCTTTACTTGCACCAGGAGCCCACTCATAGTAGGCCTCAATGATCGACCACCGAATAGCCTCCCATATCATCAGCGCTCCCAACACCAGCAACAACAACATGAAGATGCCCGCCACATCCCAGTCCCACTGTATGCCCCTTGTGTTGGGCATACTCCCTTCCGACACTCTGACCGAAACCACCAATAAGCAGCAAATGACCGCCACCAGCGCTCTTGAAGCCACCGTGGTTCTTGATGTGGTAGAAGTCCTTGTCGTGGTTTCTCCCACCCCCCATAGTTGTAGGAGCGACATCGTTCGAGCTGAAATGAGGGCCTTGGTCAAGAGGTCCGCTGGTTGTCTCTCCCCGGGACAGTGGACTGTAGAAAATACTCTCCAGCCTTGATCTTCAGATGTCGGGTTCGCCAAGAGGAAGACCCCGAAGAGATTGAAAGTGCCGACATACTGTCCGAGGCTATCTGTTTTTCTTGAACGAATATAATATGCCCATATCAACCAACAGGGCCTCGACACCCTTCATGGCGATGGCTCCGTCGATAATCGCTAACAACTCGGCCTCCGCAGTCGACAATGTTATCATTTGCTACCTCCCACTTCTCACATAATCGGCGAACCCCCATACATCACCAACCAACCGCCGTGTGAGCGAACGCCCTGCGGCGCGTAGGCTGCGTCGCAATACATCACCAGTGAGTTCTCCTCCCACCGAATCTTCAACTGGAACTTGGCTGTCCTCTGTAGGTATCCTAGCGCCTTCAATCCAATTTCAATAACTTGTCGTGGTTGCTTGAAGCATAGCGACGCCATGATTGACGTGGTGTAACTGACATCAGGTCTGCTTCGTTGCGCCACCCACAGAATCTCTCCCATCAGCTGTTGGGCAAAATGGACCTCATCCTTAAGAGGTTCCACAGCTTCTCGCTCCGCCACCAACTCCTTGGAAATTGGAATCTTGTCCAAGGCACTCTCCGGAAACTTGTGAATCCTCATAAGTTCTTGTATGTATCCTTGCTGCCCAATGCCAATTTCTGCTGGGTATTGCTCGTCCAAGTGTAGCTCCATTCCCAGGAATCAAATTGAGGTACTAGGGGCCAAGAAGGTCAAGTCAGATGCATCCGAAATGCTCTGTATCCATTTGGGAATGTCTTGCACCACCAACCGCGGACCACATATAAGGAAGTCATCCACATACACCAACACCAAGGCGACCATATGTCCTTTCTCATCAATCACCTTCCACCAACTTGAAGCTGCGCGTCCTTGTTGTAGCTTTAGTCCTTGTGGTGGATCATGCGAGCTTAAGACATAGTCCCTATAATTTCCCCATAGCGCTGGTGATTGACGAAGTCCGTACAGGGCTCGCACGGAGGCCCATAGCTCCATTCTTGTCACCAAAGACATCGACTCCAATAGCTTAGGAGGTTGCACTATATCCACTGGATCTCCCTTGTTGCGTCCCATTGGGGTCCTCAGGAAAGCCGCCGCCACATCTAGCACCGCCACTGCCCAATTGTTCTAAGCGATAGGCCAACTCGGACAGCCTCCGCCGGCGCTGCTTCGGTGTATACCGATGCCCCATCCTCAGCTGGCATGTTCCCGCACACGACCAATCTCGCCTTTCGCTTGAACCATGTTTCCGGTTCACTCTGCTTCGCCTTGTCGTTGGGCTTGACTGTGAATACGAGCTTAGTCGGGAGTCTTTGTACACCAGCTAGTGATAGCCACTGCTTCTTCTTGTCGGATCCATTTTGAAGTCTGTCGATGGCAACCTCAATAGACCTTAGCTCTTTCTCGATTGCTGGTCGCCACACCTCTAAGTTGCCGAAGACTTCCTGTGGGTCTACTGTATAAGTCACATCCAGTGGTCCGGACAAGGAGCTGAGTACACTCTCGATGTTGTGGGTGTACAGCACCTCTGTTCTGCTCAACACTGGTAGTGAAGTTGTCGTAGATGACGAGTCGTCACTCCTCACCAAACCTGGTTCAAGATCAAGATACATCGTCCCTTCTGGTTCCACCCCAGTACTGGTCACATTGTCCTCCCGCTCTGTCTGCAGAGTCCTCAAGGCGAAGCTCTCGGCCTGTTCGTTCTCATAGAACTCGGGAAGCTGTGATAATGGAATGGGTAGAAGATCAACGTCTCCTTGTGTCAACTTCCCCAAACATTGTGGTGAATATCAACACGAGTCGTTCTCCTTTGCAAGGACAAACTTCATGAGCACGCCGAGGTCCGAACCTGACTCGCTCTCCAGGTTCCAGAGGAATAAGCTGACCATACAAACTCTTGTCACCCTGCAACCGTGGCTCTATAGCACCTTGCACGTAGTCTTCAGGCCTCAACTCTACCCACACTTCTCCCCCAGAGGTTGGAGCTTGTATCGGGATCACGTAGGTGTACATTCTGGGATCATTATTCACATCCTGGTGAAAAGGCTTCAGGGCATAGCATGACACCAACAGAGAGGTAAAGGTTGCAGTAGGATCTGTTTCGCAAATAACTTGCACATCAAGCGAACTAAATCCGGAAGCTCCTCAATGCCCTTCATCCAACCAACTGCTCCTTCGCGGCGATAAACCCCGAACTTCTTGTCACTGAAGAATGACGCTCTAGCCAGCTCTCTGACCAACTCTTGGGCTGCTTCCATACTCCAGTCCAGTAGGATGCGCCTTGACTCTTCCACAGCAGCCTCAATAGCCTCTTCCTTGGTCCAGGAAATCGCCCGCATCTCAACCCTGGCTGGCTCCGTCTTGAAGCTTAGCCTCCTCCTCGGTCGTGGAACTTCCTCACGTAGAACCTCCTGCGGTCGTCCTGGGTCCACAAGGTTCGGCCTCACGTGGGCCGTGTGGAAAAATTTCTCACCCTCAGCTGGAACATAGACGAGATGCCCATGATGAAGTATCGTACTGATACCCATGTACCTCCCAGTCATCCATTTGGATTCCAGACCTTGTTCTCGTCGTTGTGGCCCGTCCTGGTCGAAAGCCTTTCTTTTCAAGTGCACGGCCGCAAGCAAGCTTCGCCATCCAAGTACACTTGCTCGTTGTTGCGCAGCTGCCGCAGCCGCTGCCACAAGCCACAGACGCGCAGGCAGATCCGCACTCCGCAATAGGGTCCTGGTACCATCCTTCATCCATCGCACCAAGCTCTCGGCTTGACCATTCCCTTGCGGGACTCCTGGTTCTGACCAGGTGCAGTACAACCCCTGATCCCTTAGCCAGGATCTAAACGCATGGTTGAAGAACTCGCCCTTGTCCGCGTGGAAGCGATAGATTGGAAACCCGTGCATTGTAAGTAGAGGACCACATCCTGCAGCGCCTTCCGCACCACAAGCCGAAAACGTAAACTCAGGAGGTACACAATCTCCATTGTTCATAACAAGATCTTGGGAACAACCAGTAACTTCCTGAGTATCCTCTGTAACGTCCTCCTCCTCCTCAGCTGACGGCTCATAGATCTCCATGTCCTCAAGCTCGTTCACCACATCTATAGGGGCAGATTCAGGTATCAAGTCCACCTCCGCAACTTGTGAGGCATCCGCCTGCTCAGGTAGATCATCTGGACCGAACAGCTCCTCGAGTAGGTGCCTTTGCTCCTCTGTCAGCGGTGCACAGGACTCCGATTTCTCTGGTTTGCACCCATCATCCTCAGGCGGGTTACATCCAGAACGTAAAGACACAAACGCCTTGGGAACTATGTACTTGGCCACCAATAAAGATTTCAAATTCTTTCCGATGGTTCCCTTTGACGAAGGATCCAATCCCCTTGCCAGCGGTCCGGCCACGTCAGCAGTCAGCACATAGGATTCTGGGTGGTGTACTTTTCTATGTTGCCTGCCGGTGCCTCGTGAAGTTACGCACGTAGCCCACTCCTTCTTGTACACCTCATGGTTACTGTCCACGTGCCTTTTCCACTGCTCGGGTGACATCATCTGTATCTGGGTGCGCAATGAGGTTCATGCTCCCAGAAGCTCAATGCCGCCACCATTGCTTCAATAAAGCCAGGTGCCCACACTGCATCCTGCGGGTGTGAGTCTGGTAGATCACTGTCTTCTGGAACCCGAAGATCGTCAAGGGACCACAGGTTGTTGATGTTGGTCGCAATTGTAGTCCTGTTTCTTGATGCACCACCCATTGCTCCTTGATCGAAAGACACCAAATGTAGGGTATTCTCTCGTTGGCATGACTTCCACATTCGAGTCTCCCAGAAGCTGTAAGCTGCATCCATCGTTGGACCCCCTGTATACTGCTCAAAGCGAGGTCCTCGTATATGCTCCCAGAACCACACCGTGTGATTCCATGAAGCCACTTCATGCCGAGCCTCCGGATCACGCATCTCGTCCTCTCGTGCATTGATCACCGCCGCCCATGCCTGTTGAGCAGCAAGTCCAGGTCCTTCTGGATATTCTACCACAAAACCCACGTCTCTGTTCTTCGATCTCGGGGTTCCACTGACTTCTCGCCCTATCTGCGACAAGGCATGTAGCCACAACATTCTAGCCACCAGCTGCATACTCTTGGGGTCCCGGTAGCCACCACCAACAATCACATCAATCTTGCCCTCCTTGCCGCCCCACAATAACATCCTCCACGTTTCGTCTCGTAGAATGTCATGTCCCGACATCGCGCCAAGTCAAGCTCGATGACCGTGACATCGCCTTGATGCAGCTTCATGAACTGCCAATGGCCCTCCCTTCCCGCACACAAATGCACCACCCAACGCTTGGATTGAACGATCTTTCGTCGCTGATGTCGAGTAAAATATCCAATCTCCTTCATATCCAATATCCAGACCATAAGACCTTTGTTGGTACCAGCTCAGCTAAACATTCACTTGGAAGGTCTGTGAGAAATGGTGCATCTCGCACCGCCCTCAAGCGCGACTCAAAAGAGCCCGTAAGCACATAGTCCATAAGATAGAAGTCCCAGCTCCTGTCCATAGCCAGAGCTGACACCTTCAACTTCTGCTTGGTGGTTAGGACTGCATTGGTCAGCTCCTCCATCCTTCGATCTTCCAGCCTTGCTATCAAAGCCAGTGCTTCTAGTTCTTGTAGCCGAGGACATCCGTCACTTACCTGTAGCTGCACACGCTCTCCATCTTGAGATTGCATGTAGCATGTATGCTTGCTCCACACCATCGTATATCCCAGTGTCTGTATCAACTGACCAATAGGAACAATCGTCTGTGCTCGAAGACCTTCAGCTGGTAGCCCTGTCCTTAGAGACTCCTTGTACGGCATGAGCAAAGTACCCGAATCCGCAATTTTCATGAAAAAGCCGATGATTCCCTGCCAACAGCACTGATACCTCTGAGGCTTCATTCCACTCCTCCTCGGACTTGGCCGCTCGTAAACTGTGCGTAGCACCACTGTCCACCAAGGCTGTGGTCGAGCTGCTCGCTGCATATACTCTTATGTCACAAAGCCTCATGGTACGCACCTGCGGTTTTGTCTTTTCCGGAGAAGATTCCCCTGGGCTCTCAGCTTGATGAGGCTGTACAACTTGTTGGGCCGCTTGAATCAAAGCTTCCAGGGTCCACGGAGTTCCTTGTATTGCACTACCCTGGCTAGAGGTCGTAGCTTCTGATGTACCCATTGTAGCCATTGTACTCTGCACAGACACCGGAACTGTCGGGGTGGTTGTAGGCTTGGTGGCTGCGCCTTGGTAGCGGAGCGTCCAACTGGACAATCCTTCTGGCGGTGATTTTCTGCACCGCATCTTAGGCACTTTCGTGCCCGCACATCCTTTTCCATTCCAAACATACTATGCGAATAAGAACACTTGTCCCCGCCCCATCCTTCGCCTTGGCCGCAGTGGTTGATTCCACCGCTCGTAGCTTGGGTTGCGTAGCTCCACCTCCCTGCGTGTTGGCTGAAAGGAGAACCTAGAGTTCTGCTTGAAGGTGTCGTTGATATGCAATCACTTGTTCCACAGTAGGTCTCCCATCTAAGCGTAGTGAGGTCCTGAGCATAGCTGTGCGGAAGTTGGCATCGGACGACTTGGCCATGTGATGATCTGTTAAGGCCATTAAACCTCTCGCCAAAACACTTGGATCCGGCGGAACCATATGCACCTTTCGGCCCCGGCATCGCTCCAGCCACCTTGGCCAAGCGCGCACTGCTTGTAAAGCTTGCTGCATGGAGTCGCCACTCACACAATCCAGAGGGTTCTGGAGCCTCCTCAATATACATCATGACGCTCCGCTCCACCTCCAGGCCGACAAAACGTATATGCCCTGAACATCATCTTGACACAGTTCTGCGTGGCCCGTCGTGCCTCCATGTCTACTCTCAAATTTTCGGTCATCGAGTTGATGATCATGGTGGCTGCCCTCGCGTTCATTCGAGCCCATCGCCCTGTTGTCCAGATCTCAGTGTTTGCTGGCTCTATACTCAATCGCTCCAGGGGTGTCGAAGCTAGCCATTTCTCGTAGGTAAGCTCAACTTGCTCTATAACACCGGACCACCATGTTCCACTGGCCTCTGAAATATCCGACATGGTAGATGATGAAATCTCCAACCAGTCTTGAAATGTCAAGGCTGACTCAGCTCCTTCCCTTGCTTCCGGCATCGGCGTGGGGGGCAATAGTTCGCGGCTTCACTGTCTCCACTGCATTTGTAGATGTTGCCTTTGACATAGCTTGCACCTGTAGCTCCTGTAGTTGTTGTATCCCCTTGGTTAATGCGTCCGGCACCGGAGAACTCGACTGCTCGGGAACCACTGCCTTTGGAGGGGGCGAGCTCGATCGCCCCCTTGTTTCCCACCAATTTTTCAGCAATCCGGAGCTTCCATGGAAAACATCGAAGACGCTGGCGGAGGAGGTCTGGCAGGTTCTAGTACCGGCAGCTCTGTGTTTGCGCTCTTCACCCCATAGCCCTGTAGTTCCTTGAGCTCCCCGATCACTTCCATAAACCCCTTGATGACTGCCCCCAGTTACCGCAGGGCCTTCTCGACGACGTAGATCATCTCCAGGTAAGGCGCGGGGCTCTGGATTCATAGAGGAACCTGCAGCAGGCTCCAAATCCACCAGGGTATTAGAAAGATCTCCCAAAAGTCGTAGAGGTGGTGGCATAGTTGTTTCAATAGCCCCATTACGCTCTTGTTCTGCTCGTAGCTGGGTCTTTGTTTCCATAAGTTCGGCGTACAGGCGCTGATTAGATTCCCCATACTCCCTCAACTGTCCAAGCACTCCCTGAAGTTGTCGTTGAACCTCTGCTTGAATAGCCTCTGCAGGAATCGAAGACGACGACAGTGGGGTGGGAACTGTAGGGATAGGCTTCGCCCTCATTGGAGATCTCAACCTGAACGTCGGGCCTCCAGGTGGAGGCGAATACGGCGGTGTTCCGCCCGGGTATGGACTCGGAGCCAAGTCCAGAACAGCTCTCGAGCAGCTTGAACCCTCAACCGCTACACCCTAAACCCCTAAACCC
>CAJNJA010046463.1:0-26511 GCA_905231915.1 Symbiodinium necroappetens | reverse complement strand
CCCTGTGATGGCCCCCAGGATGACCTCCTCTGGGAGCATCACAGCCACACTCAGCATGTTAAACATGTCATGGACTGTCGCACCAGAGAAAGCACGCTCGAGCTCCAAACGCTCGCCAGCATGTGCCATGGACACAATGGTGTTGGTGACGCTCGTACCGATGTTTGCTCCCATGATAATGGGAATCGCATATTTCACGGTTGTGATTGGAATGCAGTAACCTGCCACGGGGTTGAACTGCACGGGACGTCAGTCCCCGTCGAGAGCCTGGGAAAAACCAGGCAAGGCAAGAGCCTAGGCTTAGATAAAACTTGAAGCAAATAATGATCCAGCGACGTCGCTCACCAATCGAGCCACGGGGGCAGCAGCCGGGGCAACTGCCCACGGAGCCCAAAAGCGGCACTGGGAGGGCCAGATCCTCAAAAATCAGGCACGGTGGCCCCCAGTTCAGCAATGCAAATCCCAAGACGGCAAGAAGCGATTTGGATTTTTACTCTGACCTCAGGGTCAGGTGAAGCCGAGGTGCAAACCCAACCAGTCTTACAGGTGACCCTGGGGAGGGAACTAAACCAATTAGGGGCGAGCTCACCTAACTCGGCAGTTATTGCATTCCGCTCGGCTTGCAAGCGAGGGCATTCCGCAAACAGGTGCCTGGCCGAAGAGGCAGGATGGGGACACCACTCGCAGGCGCAAAGTCTGGGACTGCGGCTGAGCTGTACGCGATGTCCTTGAAAATGACGACGGGTGCGAGTGCGAGTTGCACCTCCCCGCCAGACAGCGAGCTTACTCCGCTCAAGTTTGTTAAGGCTAGCTTTCCAACGCTTCCATAGGGCGTGACTTTGAGCTTGGACGTCGACGTCGTCGACTCCTTCGGCGTCCAGCCTGTCTCGATTGCACGTGCTAAGTGCCTGCACGCGGGCCGCAACCCGGAGAGTGTGCCCGGCGTCGGCCGTAGGCTTGAAGGTGGTACCCCTGCGGACTCCTGAGGCCCTAGCCGCATTTGCAGCCGCCTGCACAATCCGGCGGTCAGCTCCAGGCGCAGGCTGAAGCCAAAATCCCGGGCCATCACAGACCGTGAGCTGCAGGCAATCGGCAGCATGCTGGACACAGGCCGCGAGAGTCCTATTAGGGAGGCTACTGTAGGGTCCCTCAGCCTGAAGCAAGCAGCGGAAACATGCAGCGAACAGCGGATGCAGGTTGATGCAGTCAGCCCACACACGTCCCTGGCACCACCAGGTCACATGCCCACGAATCGCGCGGAAGCAGCTCCTGACGATGGAAAATTCAACAGCAGGAATAAGCGGCGCAGCCCAAGAAATTTTTGGCAAAATGAAGGCTGCCAAAAGGCGCTCTTTCATCTCCATGGCACCAGGCAAATACTGCAGCTGGCTAGCCAAGGCTTTAAGATCATCAGGGCCAGCGCGCGTGCTCGGCAGCACATCAACCCCAGGAGTGGCAGTGAGGCCAAGGTGCTCGACAGCTCTGGCAGCGTAGGACCCGTCGATGGCCCACTGCTGGCGTTTGCCCAAATGTTCTTGGAGGCCCAAAGTGTTATCGTGCCACTCGGTAAGGCGAAGAGCCGGCTCCAGCGAATTCCTATCTCCGGAGTCTAAGAGGCTTCTGTCATCCATGTAAAGAAATGCCGAAATGGCAGGCAAAGCACAAACGATTTTAAACCAAGGGCCAAGTACGAAGGAGAGGAAGAGTGGGGAAACTGGGTCTCCTTGAGGCAATCCGCAAGTAGCCTGGATGCGGCGTGGCGGGGGTTCGCCGCCGACCACACAGGACCGAGGCGCACACCAAACGAGCTGCTGCAGGTATCGGATGACCACCGGATGCACACCATATGTGCTGGCCGCGCATCCGGCAAGCCTGTGATCAATGGTGTCAAATGCACGTCGGAGATCAAGCTCCGCGCCGCGCTGGGCCCGGACGGCGAGCCACTGAAGAGTGGCCGTGACCGCAGACTGTCCAGAGACTCCACACTGCTGGCCCTCAGGAGGCTCGGGACATCGCTTGAGGATGGCACGATTGAAGGCTCGCACAAGAGAGCTGGCCACGGCGATGGGACGAGTGGCCGCCTCTGTTCTTTTAGGGATGCCGACCACGCGCCAGGCGAAAACGGAGTCGCGACAAGCCTGGAGCACCTCAGGGCTCTGATGTTGCAGAGTTTCATTAAACAGCGACACCAGATCATCCACGAGCCACGCACAGGAAGTGCAAAGGCCCCGAAGCTCTTTCGCGGCCCATCCATCAAAGCCGGCTCCGCCCGCGCCTTCAGAGATGGCAGTCCTCATCTCTTCGACCGACACATTAGCAAAGTCCCCGGGAGGAGTGGGCTGCACGCCAGCTCGCTGCAGCACGCTCTGCCAAGCATTTCCTGGGGCCTGCAACTGAGCCGTCCAGCGAGGCTCCCATTCAGCGCACATGCTACGGGAATCTACATTAGGGTCGGGGCAGGGCTGCGGCTTAAGAACCGTAGAGGCAGCACGAGTGGCTTCCGTGACAGAAGCGGTAAACTGACGCCTCCACTGTGCTTTCCTGGCCCGCGAAGCGGCTGTTTCCTCTAAAGCAATGTAGCCTGAGGCGCGTTCCAGAGCTTCATCCTGCGTAAGCGGAAGAGAACCGCCCGAGGGAAGTATGGCATGCCAATGCCTAGCCTGGGAAACAGTGAGAGCCGCGTTCCCGCCGTGTCTGCGGGCCTGTTCCAACGCAGCTCGGTGCAACCGCTTCCACCGACGCAAAGCGACAGGCTCGGCCTGACGGACACTGGGGCCTTGACAACAGCGCCTACCAGTCGGTTGAGACCCTTTAGGCCTCTCAGCGGCCCGAGTCTTAGTGGCCAACCCCAGCTGGACGGCCACCTCGCAACAGGCTTCGGCCTTACGGTGCCAGCACTGAAAACGTGAAGCCAGGTCCAGGCCAGGGCCAGCTGTCAGTGCATCTGACGCCTGGCGCAACTGTTGAGTATACTCATCTGGGATTTTGTCAGGGATGAGCCACTCGAAAGCACTAGTACGCCTAAACCGGGTGCGGCAGGCAGGCTCGGGGAAACTATTATTAGGCAAAACAGCGCCCCGAAAACAGACAGCTTTGTGGTGAGGAATGCCGGGTAAGGCCGACGTGCTCACAGAGGCGAAGTCTAAACCGATATCCCCCAAAACGAGCCCTCTAGAAGGGGAGGCTTGAGACCTCAAGACTGTGGGCACTACCGGGAACTGACGAGCCCCAGAAGGGCCAAGCAGCTGCTCGTACCGTCCTTTCCAATTGAAATCTCCCAGCAAAAAGGTGGGTCTGTTCAACTCGGAGGCTGCACGCAGGACCGCGGACAGCAGGTTCGGGTCAGCGGTGTCTGCAGGTCCGTAAAAGGAAACCAAAGCAAAGTTACTAAAAACCCTACCGCAAACCCTATGCCGAAGAGCCTCAAGCAACTCAACTTGGAAACTTGCAGATCGAGCATCAGTACGCCAGAGGACTGTCGTGCCCCCTTGGCGGGGCCCACTCTGTCCACGACCGCGCGGGGGCGATGGGCTGAAAGTAGCGCGCCAGCCCCGTAGCTCAGCGACCTTAGAAGCCCAGCAACACTTGTCCCAATGCCGGGTCTCTTGCAGCATGACAAAGTCTGCACCAACGCGTGCAGCCTCATCTAACACTGTCAGGAGCCGCTCTTTCCTGAGGCATGTAACGTTGACGGAAAGACCAACAGGCGCGTTGGGGTGACTGCCGCCGTGGAAAGGGTCAGGACCTAGTCAAGACCTCTTACGGTTGCGCCTGGACCAGTCTCGCGTGCCACGGCGCTTGTCTTCGCGGGCCTTGGAAGCAGCCTGACCTTTGTCGGTACGCCGCCATTTCCTGGCACAAGTACGCAGAGACTCCTTAAGACGAAGAGCAACCTCGGCGCCACGCATCTTGACGACCCAGTCATGGCCGACGATGCCAAGCTTTGCACTGCGAGCCGCACAGGGTTGTTGGCGGAAAGCAGATAAGGTCTTCAACTTCCCACACTTGCTGCAGACGAAGCCGCTTTCGGTACTGGGCCCGCGGGGCGAGGCAGCGGCAGAGCCGCGGCAGATGGTCTGAGGGCAATCCAGGTTGGGATCACACGCTGCTCGCCGCCACTTACCGGACAGGCTTCGAAGCCACTTCTGAAACTTAAGCACAGCAGATTGCCGCCTGACCTCGGAGTTAGCAACAGATTGACGGGCGAGTCTCTGGAGAACAGCCTGATCAGTGGCTCGGGGGGGCGCGGTGCCCTGGCAGAGTCTCCAATGCAACTGAGCGCGGCGGCGCATGTCGGCTCCGGTGCCTTCAGCGGGCCGCCATCCGCAAGGGCAGAGATAGAGGTCTCCTTTCTTGTAAGGCTCATGAGCCGCAGCAGCAGCCTCGACTCCCAGAAGTTGCTCGGGGGACAGAGAGGCCTCAGAGGCACGAGTCTGGCGTCCCAGGCCCAGCAGTTTGCGCGCAGAGGAAGCTGCACTGGCAACAGACAGGGGGTTCTGAATCCCCAGCAAACGAGCGCACGAACTTGCTCCCGAGGTCTTGCACGACGCACCACCAGAAGCCGAACGACGGAGTCCAAGGAGCCGCGCACACGAGCCGCCTGAGCCGCGCCCAGCAGCCCGGCTAGAGGCGCTGGAGGCAGCGCTCGCCTTACCCGCCCCGCGAAGGATCTCAAAATTGGCGCTGCTGTGCACTCTGATGGCGTTTCCGGGGACGGCCTCCTCAAGAATCCAGTCATCGCCTTTGGGCCGAAGCCACTGGTAATGGCGATCAACAAGCACAAGCCATACAACCGCAGGCTGGGCAGAGGCTTTGCGAGGCTTCTTAGGGGCATTGCGGCCGGGGTCCGGCCCGACCAGATGCAGCCGCCACACATTCTGCACCGAGTCAAACGCCCAGATACGGAACTGGAGTCGAAGAGCGCCCGCCAAAGCGCACATAGCAGGGCTGTCGGCCCAAGTGCCCGCTCGAGCAACAGCAGTAGCCATGCTATCGGGATTACCGATGTCCGCAAACTCATCTCGCTTCTGACGCATGAACTTAGCGGCCTCGCACCGGAGCCAACCCTGCAGTTTGCCACCGGGGGCCAGGTCCTTGGGCGTGGCACCGGTGTTAGCCCAGCGAGCCAAAGCCGTGGCAATGCTAGTGAAAGCGCAATCTCCGGCTCCGCCGCACTCGACGGTATCGAACTTGCTATCGTGAGGCATGCGGGGCCGCGCACGAGCAGCACTTGACTGCGGCTCCTGGGTATTGGGCTGAGAAGAAGCCTGCCGCCCACGGGAGCGGGAACGCGTCCTCTCTTGAGCACCAGTCTCAGTTCCATCCTTCATGGCGGCATCCTCCTCTTTAGTGGCGGCATCAGCGGGAGAGACGACAGCAGCAGGAGGTTTGGCCGCGGAGTCCCCAGTCTTAGCACAACCAGCGCCCCAAACCGGGCCAACAGTGGAAAGCGCCTTCTTTTTCTTGGAGGAGCCCCCTGAGGCAGGCGACACAACAAAGCCGTTGGCGTACACACCGAGTCCAACCCCTTCCTTAGGCCAAGCCCTGAAGTACCAGGCGGCAGGTCCAGCACGTTGGAGCTGACTGGGTGAAGCAAAGCCGTGGTTGGCGAGCCACGAGGAAACTTCGTCGGTGAGCCAATCTTGAGGGGCATTGGACAGAATCCATCGAGGGGCGATGCTCCCGTCGAGGCTGGGGAGCTGGGACCTTGACCGCACTCCCAAGTTGGCACGTCCACCAGGCCTGTAGGCCAAACAGCGGCCCTCGGCAGAAGCAGCCTCGGCACTGACGCGAGCAAAGTATTGTTCGGTTGTCTCGGCATCACGTCGTGCAAACCACGCAATGTGAGAATCGGGGTCCCGTTGAACCTGCAAGAAAGCTCCGGGCCAAGGCTTGGCTTTATTAAAGAGCGCAGCGTCAGCAATGCGAACTTTGATCAAGCACGTCACTTCAGTCTCGTAGACCGCGACAGCGAAAGTGCGAACAACCTTGGAGGCCAAAGCCGGAGACAGCATCATTCCAGGCAGGCCTTGAGGCCGGTTGCAACCATCAGCGAAACGAGAAGCATCGGCAAACTCACGCACTAAGGTAAGTCGGAAGACTTTCCAGTCGGCCTTGGAAGTGCCTGCAAACTCTCGGTCGTCATCGAACTCCGATTTCACAGCAAGCCCATCCGGCATCGGCCCGTCAGCAGTGAGCTGGTGAAGTTTAACCTTTTGCAAAGAGAGGCTTGGGGCACCAGGCAGCTGCACCAACACTTTGTGCGTAGTGTCCTCAGAGACGAAGTCGGCGCACGTGGTGGGGTGCTCAGGTTTAGAGGCCGAAGCCCAGTTAAGCACATCCTGAAGCTGCTCGGCAGTGTACGCGGTGACTACCCGGGGTCCAGTAGCCTGGTGATGGATGGCGTTGGCAGTCACGACCTGGCATTTCCATCCAGCTTGCGCCAGGGGGGGCTTTTTCCCAGCTTTAGCAGGCTTAGCACAACCAGAGGCAGCGAGGCGGGCAAACGTGTCACCGGCAGTCCTAGGGGGCTGTTTAGGTGTAGGCTTAGGGGCATTAGACAAACCTTGGCGGACAGCATCAGCAAAGGTTGCGGGTAGAGCTTGGGGCTTAACTGGCTTATCAGGCTGGGGAGCGCTGCGTGGCATGCTAGGTGGCCGTGCCGCTGGGGCCGTCGGCGCACCCGGCGGGTCAGCACCGAGGAGCCGCAGCAAGACTTTCCGAACCTCATCATCGGAGGGAGGCGCAGCAGCCGACGCTCCCAACAGCATGAGAGGCTGAAGACGCGCCCAAAGGGTTTGCGAAGGCTCAGAGGGAGCGAAGGAAGTAGTGGCGGGGGCCTTCGGACGGCGACGTCTAGCCGGTTTACGTCGACCAACAAAGCAAGCCGTACTTCCGTCATGCATGGCCGAGATGGTTGCTTGAAGTCGCTGCACAGAGGCTTGGAGCTGCTGGATTTGTCCTCGCTCCTCTCGCTTACGACGAGTGACCTTAGAGGCCAACGCACCACCAAGCAGCGGATCAGCGCATCGGGTCCCAATGCTTGGTCGTCGGGACAAGCCTAAGCCCCTGAAGTGGCCGTCACGCAGCCTCGAGCCCCTAGCCTTGCGAGCCTCAGGCACGCGAGTGAAAGTCAAGCCGAGCGTAAGGAAAGCGATGTACAACCGGCCCTCCGCGGAAACATACAATCCGCAGTAAACCATTCGGCGGTGGCTCCAGGCACGAGCCTTGCGTACAACAAACAACCTGCCAAACGCGTAAGCTCTTCTGAGTTGCAGGCATCCAATCCAAAACGGATTATGCAGTCGGCGGGCGCCTGAACAAAACAGCGCTGCAGAAATGCAAAGGCAGGCAATGCAAATGCAAAAGGCACATAGCCAATTAAGCGGCGAGGGAACAGGCCAGACGACCTCAGGATCATCAAAGCACCGGCCGTGGGTAAGTCCAGACAGCCGTACAGCTACGGAAGGGAACCTCTTCCAGCAAGCATGGGTAAGCCCACGCAATGGCGTCCATGGAAAGCACACAATCAAGTTCCACACCGGGAGAATGACTGGAGCGCAAAACAAGCATCTAATTGGAGAGATGTCAGGCTGAAGGCACTCGCTTGTGGCGTGCCTACGTCTCGAACCTTGGTGACTGCTGAACACTTCGTACCTGAACACACTGCTCAGGCCCGCCGCTACCACGAGGAGGTAGTCCAGCAAAGCGGCCGCATATTTCACGGACACCTGACCGGCCCCCACCAGGCCAACCACGATCGAGGTGCTCGTGGAGGAGGACTGAACCAGCACGGTCGCAATAATGCCCACCATCAAACCTGTCACAGGGTTGTCCACAATCGTGAAGAGGTCTCCTGCACCTTTGCCTCCAAGCACAAGGAAAGAGCTGCCCATCATGTCCAGTCCCATCAAGAACATATAGATTGAGGCGAGTACGCCGATGATCCTGAGGGTCGTGTAGAGGATGAACTCAGCCTGGCTCTGCGGCTTTCCCGCTTCGGCGGCGTCGGCCATGGCGCCAGAGAGGGGCGAAGGAAAGGGGACGGTTTGCGGCACTTGATCCGAAAAAGGTCCTTGAGCCGGGGTTTAGGGTTTAGGGGCGGGATCCCAAGCGCAGGAGACACCAGCAGAAACAACGCTCGTTTCATGAATTTGTAGACGGGTTCTGGCTGCGATGCTTCGTAGATCTTCGTAGTGGTTCACCGACTGTGCCTACGACTGAGTCGTGCTTCAGTGCAACAAAGCGCCAGCAACTTCAGCAATGGAGGGCAAGTTCCATTCTGGATGCTGTCAACATGATCTCGACGTCACCATTCAAACAAACGGGAAGGCCTGACTGACTACCCTTCGCGCTCTTCCTTCGATTCGCCTGTGCAAATGGAAGCTCGGGGTCTTGCTACATGGACAAGTGGTAGACAATCCAACCTCCACACTCGCGAGTTCCTTAGAAACGACGTCATCACAGATCAGCTGGTGACGTACCCAAACGATTCCCCAACTCATATTGAAACGGAGATAGCCGCATGAAGACAAGTGCCGCCGAGCAGCTTTTCCACCCTGGCCTGCTGTGCACGAATGACGTAGATGCCTTGCACAGCTTTGAAGTCAATGTCCATCGAACGAAGGGATGTAGAGAACACGTTCTCCCAGCATGCGTGAGTAAGACACGGGGAGGGTGAGAAGCGCACCAAGGAAAAGAGTCGGGTCAATGCACCATCGAAGGAGGGCCTAGGCCCGACAACTCGAAGCTGTCGCGGCCCCTTGAATTCTCTACCGGGGCCTGAAGGGGTGCGAATCTCCAGCTACAGAACAATGGAGCAGATCTAGGCCTTTGGGCTCAAGCCGTTTCCTTGATGACCCGAAAACGAAACCACGGCCAAGCACGCTCGCTTCCGGCACGAAATGGACAAGCAAGCATGTTCGCGCGTGCGCATGTGCCCGACTGCACACCCATATGCATGGATGAATGAATGTGGCATGTGACTTTTGTGACAGCATATCTCTATGTGGATGCCGGTCTTGGAAGGCAAGCGGCTACTCATCGTGGTGAGAGTCAGCACTCGCGAGAAAATCAGCTTGCCTGCTATGACCTCAGGCTCTCAGACACGGTCTCCTAGACTTCAGGTGTGTTACTCACGCTTCTTCCTGTGTACTTGCAAAGTCTGGATACGCAGCTGGACGAGCATGGGAAACACTGCGGACTTAAGTGCCATGAGGATGGCACGCCCCACTTGGTCAAGACCTGGCGGCACAACACCCTGGTGTATTGCACTGCAGTGCCTCGCAAGCCCGCCTCGACCTCACAACGAGCTCTCGTCTTGGGGGTCAGGGCGTCAAGTGGCCTCATGCGGCGAGATGATGTGATAAAACATGCTGCTCTCTGTCCCATTCCCCCGTACACCGTACACCCTCTTCCCACTGTATCGGCCAACCTTCCCTTACAACCAACTGAGCACAGTGAGAGCTGGGCGAACAGTCTGAACATTGGTCTCCAATGTCAATCTTGTGCGCCAAACCTTGCCGCAGAGAGCCAGCGGAAGTGCTGTCGCTGGTTGCTAGTTAGTTCTACTTTCAGATCAGACCGCGCCAGCTTCCGGCAAACCGTCACAACTAATTCGCTGCTCACTGGTCATGGCCAACAGTCGCGGAATCATGGCACAGATTCAGAGCTCAACTGTGAATCTCCACGGGGACGCTTAACGTCAGTCTCTCAACCACACGACGGCATCTAAATTCCGCCCCAATGAGCTTCTCCGGGTGAGGGTGAGGGCACACTTATATAGTCTTCGGAGGCTTCTTCCTCTCTGTTCTGCAAGATGTCAGCCGACACTTTGGATCAGATGCTGTTGAATCCATGGCACTGCTTTTAAAAAGGGAAGCTGGCGGCGATGCCACGTATGTCTTGCAGGGGGGAGTAGCTGGGTGTGAAGTTGCGGCGGTGCTTCGTGGCTCAAATTTTGACGGCTAAGCCTCGCCAGTTAGTGGGCCGCATGCGAAGAGCTCAGAATCCCAAGCCTGTAGTGGGCCGCTGGTGCTTCACTTCTTCAGTCAATGCCAGCACCTGGCGGCCGCAGAAGAGCTCTGAGGTGCCCTTTGGGCCCGGGCGCGGTCGGCCTCGGCCCGCTTCGTGTAAGGGTCATAAAAGTCGAAGTACTCGTCGATGACGATTGGACCCTTCGGACCCGAACAACTCATTTCATGAGCACTGGGCGCAGCAAATGCCCCTTGCGAGAAGTTATGCTGGGCCAGAACTGGCAAGTTCACACACCTTCCAATGGCTTGGACCTTCGACTGTCTACGCAGTGGAGCGCAGCTCCTCCACCAGCTCCAGCTCAGATGATCCCCCTTCGCCATCTTCTTCGTCTTCGATGTTTCCCTGCAGCTTAGGCTTGGTTTCAAAGCCAAGGCCGTGCCATGACAACTACAGCCCAAAGACGCCCAAGCCAGACCTGAAAACCGCAGCTCTGCAACAGCCGCGACACGATAAGTTGCTTTCCGAACCCCCCGAACTCGATTGCTGCACAGCGCTAAGCGGCTGAGGCTGGCATGTGCTATCTGCCCAGCCTGCTCGACTTTGGGAGTTCGCGGTGTTCTTGGAGTCCGCGAAGTGGGTGTCAAGGCCAAACTCTTGGATTTCGGCGATGGCGACAGTGACTGATTTAGGTCTTTGCTCGACCTGTCATAGATGCATGTTAGCAGCTAAACACGACTGGAACTTTCGACCATGTGAGCAAGAGTACGCCGAGTTATGGCTCAAAAGTTAGAAGCTGTCAGACCACGCCTCTGTGGTATTATCGGTGGCCTCTGGCATGAATCGTGGGAACTGTGGACTCTGAAGCATTGAGACGCAACAATGGCTCATGTTTCGACTCGGGCTGTGACAAAGACAGCGATGGGAAGTCTTCGCCTTTACTTTCAAGCCGCTGTGACAGCTAGGCCCGTGGGTGCCGGAGGGGGTGAGATTACGATGCAAAACTGCAAGCTCGTGGCCGAAGATCTGCAGGGCGTTCGAATCGTCTACCAGGCTGCGCTCTCTCTCATCCTTGCCACTTCCGACGGCAACTCACTAAGATGCTGTTGGACGGTCGTTTCGCAAAAGCCCTTCGCTTCAGCGATCTCCCACACACGATCTATTGGCAGCACGTTTCTCAGTCACTCCTTGCTCCACCGATTCCAAAAAGAACATGGGAGCCCACATCAAGAAGGTCATCAAATGTCCTTCTCGCAGCATCTGTTGCACAGGATAGCCTGGCCATGTCACCCCGGGATATGTCAACAGGCTAAAGCGCGATGTTGTGAGATCCCCACGCCACCCATGCAGGGTGAGGCAGCGCTGGCTTTACAGTGCCCTGCCCCTAGAGCTGGCTGTTGTACACTTTTAGGGCCGATACTTTCTGTATGTTGTGCTTGCAGATGGGAGGCAATTCCTTTTGGGCTTTTTGCAAACAGACGGAACTCTAGACTACTAGACGGTCGTAGACAGCATTCCTCTAGCCATGTGTCCGTTCATGCTGTGCTGCTCCACGACCTGAAGCCGACGGCCACCAAGTGGAAAATTGCACTCTGCGCAGGTAGCAACACTCGTCCAGCTGAAGCGCCTGGGGCCTTACACACTCAGTCAGCAGCACTTCAACAGTTGTCACGGAATGTTTGGCAGCCCGAGCGACACCAAATCTGAAAAGAATTCTTAGTGCTCTTAACTTGGAATTATGCACCCCTTTGTGCCTATTTCGAAGTACCCTAAGGTCTTCGGCAGCTGTGATCTGTCATTTGCAATCCTGCATGCTGCTTCAAGAGGTACGGCTGGGGACCCGACATCTGCACTCCATGGCCAGGCACCCAGGCATGCGGAGAGGTGTGGAAGCTTGAAGCTGTTGAAGATAGGAGGCTCTTTATCCATGTGTCGCGGCCAACATCAGTTCGAACGCACATACAGTGGCCGTCATGACTTCTCGGCTTGACATGCTGTAATTCGACGAGCTGAAATACAGCACATCCTCACCATCAGCGGTCTTGTCCACCCAGCAGCACAAAGTGCAGCCATGCCCACGTTTGCAAGTTTTGCATGCCAACTTTCATGTAACTCATGCCTCCTCAACTTTGGGCTGGCAATTCCGGCGCGAAATCAATCAATCGATGTAGCCCGTCTTGAGCCACCGGTATGCCCGTAAGATTCGCAGGCTCTAGGCTCTGCACAGGCTAGCCTGCCGATGCCGCAGGTGTCTCCACCTTCATTGTTCACGCCAGGCCACTAGAGAACGAGCGTGCCGAAAGCGCTTACAGCAGCGAGGCAACACCGAAAATCATCATGTTATCTCATCTCATCTCATCCGTCCATACTTCGCTCCATCTTTTAATGCTTCATCCATACATCCATGCGTCCCACTACCCATGCATCCATCGATGCATCCATTCCTTCATCCGCCCACCAACCCATCCATCCACCCACTCCCCCATCCATCCATCCATCCACCCTTTTTCAAATCCCCTTCTATAAATTCCTGTATACAACCTCGAAAAACGCTTCCATAATCCCTGCTATAACCCCTGTATGACCCCTCCACAAACCTTCTATAAACCCGTCCAAAGTCCTTCTTTCAACCCTCGACGAGAATGCTTCCCCCGATGTACTGGCAGGGTTCAGGACCACCACCAAAATGCTTTCCCTCATATACGAGCGGAATTGAGAAACATTATCCGAATGCTTCCGCCAAGTGTCATCAGGATTTAAGACCATTGCCCAACCCATGTACTTAGGAACACGACCAACATGCCTTTCAAAAGTGCTGGTGGGATTCAAACAATTGGAAGCCAAAACCAGCGCGGGAAGGCTTGAAGTTTGACTACATGATACAATGCTCTCGAAACTTCACATTAACATCACATCGTGCCAGCCAGACCACCTCCGCGGCAAAACCTTTCGCCACGCCGTCGACGTTTTGACCGGGGTTAGAAAGGCTAGTCGAAAGCAGGCGAGGATGACTTGGAGCGACTTTGATGGGAGGAGTGCATGATCCCCTCAAAAAGCACTTGGGATTTCACCAGGGTCTCAGCGTGGGACTCCTATTGGGACTCCTGGCTTTGCATGTGCCAAGCGCCCCGCAGAACTGCATCTCCTCAACCCGGAGCTTAGCATCGGCTACAGTACGGCGGCTACCTACGGCGGAGGAACCGCGCGGTCTCCAACCCACCGCGACCTGAAATCACACTGCAACTGGCTAATTTACCTGAGGTCGGCACGGCAACACCAGACTCAGCAGCCTTTTCGGGCTCGACTTTGGGTGAAGCAGAGTCGAAGTCCTTGGAAAGGCTTGCAGGCTTCCAGGAAGCATCTGGCCGAGACTGGCCACAACTTGGGCTGCCACTGCAACCCAGTTCAGTGTCGAAGGCTCCTGCCGGAATCGATTTTCCCATCGACAGAAGCAAGTAGCTCCCGCTCCGCCTCTGAAGGCGCCGCGAAAGGATCCGTTTGGCCCACGGCCTTGAAAACCTCTGACTGCTCTGCTGCCTGTAGCGAATCCCCTTCGGGGCGTTCGGGGGCCTGGCGGCTTCTCTCCTCCGGTGCCCCCACAGGAGCCGAGTTGCCCTCAGCCGTTGCGACTTCTTCGGGCCTATCAGGCCCCGCCGGGGCCTCGGAGGCTGCTGCCTCCGGCACGGCTGAGGTCGCACTAGTCGGTGCTTCCTCGGCTTCGGCAGCCGATGCAGCTTCCGCCGGCTCCGCTTCCACGGGAGTGTCGGCAACTTCTTTGGAAGCTGGCATGGCTGGGGCTTGCGTGGGAGCCACAGGTTGTGAGGACAGCAGCTTCCTCTCTTCCTCCTCAAGCCGAGCCCTCCGGATCTCCTCCGCAGCAGCTCTTGCTAGCTCGATCTCCTTTGCTTTCTCCTCTTTCGCTTTCTGGCGTGCAGCCTCCTCCTCTTGGAGCTTTTGCCATTTGGCACGTTCCGCCTCCTGTGCTTCGCGGGCTTGCTTTGCTTTCCGCGATGCTTCACGTTCTGCGGCTTCCCGAAGTGCCTCTTGCTCTGCTGCTTTGCGGAGGGCATCCTGCTCTGCAGCAGCTTTTCGCGCTGCTTCCCTCTTTGCTGCTTCTCGTCCATCTTGCGATGGGCTGCCTCAGGCTCGAGGTGAAACTGATAGAAGAATCAGAAGCTAAGGCAGCTAAGAGCAGCCTGGAGAACAAAGCTCTCAGGTCTCAGGTGTTGACCAACAGATGCAGCTGCTGAGCCTGACAAGGCGTGCAGCCCTAAACACACTCATGATCACTCATGTGTCACTTCGACCGTATGCGGCAGCTGCACTGCCGGTCACGGTTTGCCGGAAGCCGGAATCTAGAACGTAATGGTTGACTACACTGACTAGAATTGATTGTCTTTCATATGCTTGTGTCTCGTTGTTGCGGCACTTTGCCACCTGCCCGGTAAGATGTTCGCACCCCATCGCTCCGGTAGTTCCTACGGGTTCCATAGCTGCCATGGGGCTGTTGGGCTGCGTGTTGAAAAAAGACATCTCTGCGAACAACAACAAACGTGACCGTCTTGGAACCGTAGTTTGGGAAAGTCGCACGTGCAAGTTCAGAAGTGTATGCGACGAAGCGCTGGATGCCTTACTGACGAGATCCCGATTTGTGCCAGTAGGTCAGCCCGAAAAAAGTGTAGAAACAGATAAGACTTCAACTTGCGAGCTTCTAGCAGCTCTAGCATTGGTGACGAGAAGCGGCGAATGCAGAAGACAGCGCCGAAAACAAAATGACCCGAACAGCTGCCCCACCTGGACCCACAGCCGGTTGCCGACCGAACTCCACATCTATCTCCGCGTCGGAAAGCTCCTTTCGGCCCTGCGGCTGTCCCAGGGCCTCGGGGAGACAGGTGAGTTCCCGAACACACATCCTGGACTTCAAAAACTGCAGGCCCAAACGTTCAGCAAGCTGTGCGGAACCTGTTGAGAGTGCATGGCCAAGCACGGACGGAATATTGGCTCTGACTTTGTTAGGGATTGAGCCGGGGAACGAAAACGGTTTCGGTCGGCTGCAGGTCTGCCAGCCAACAGAAGATCAGCGTGTCGAACACGACATCGAAAAGGCTCATGAAGCTTGATGCCACCTCAGGAAGCCAAAAGCATTGCACCGGCCAGTGACAGTCTCCTCGCGACTTGCGATCAATGCTGTCTGCAAGACGGGGCCGTTCCACTGGGCATCCGGCAGCACCCGAAAGAAGACCAACAGCGACAATAACTGCAATCCGGTTTTCCACCTTGCATTCAGCTGAACCGTGGAGCATTCCTTGGGCGACTTCACTCTCAGGCCAAAGCGAACAGCGGCGAGCTTTGGTCTGCAAAAATATCCAATCCCTGAGCTGCTCAGTCTCGCAGACAGCTCTTCGTACCCCCCACACAGCACGATTGCAGCCGCAGGACGCCCAAAGCAAGCAGTGCCAGGTAAGCCGTCAGGCATGCTGTGGCAAGCATGCCAAGACTGTGAAGACCTGAGACCACGACACTTGCGAGTCTTTTGCACCATGTATGCATGCCAAGGGCACAGGCTGCCAGTAAATCCATTCAGGAATGCAATGTCCTTGCATGCAACAAGACGACAAGATGCAACCGCCTCGGATGATCGTCTCATTCGACCATCGGTGCTTAAGGTGAGACGTCCTTTCCGGCTTTCGCCAAAGTCTGGACCTGTTCCGATCACCACCAAGCAGGTATGACAGGCTTTTTGCAACACTCATGACAGTTCAGGCAGGGACTGCTGCTGTGGCAGAGACGAAGTAGTTGCTTGAGTTCAACACCTCGGCTCCAGGCCCCCCGAGACCGAAAGCGCACACGACAAGCACCACCCTTCGGCTGTGGCCATGCAAATAATGGCGTTCTTGTTGACAAAGCGAACCTCGGGCTTCCGTCAGCCTACTGCACCTATGGGAGACATCCGTAGACTAAGTGCCGAACAACTTCTTCAAAGCACCAAACGCAGCCCAGGCAATTGGCCATGATGCCATCCGGCGCATGCCTTCTGATCAACGTCCGGCATGCGAAAGAGAGCTCGTTTACAGGCGACGCTGGGTCGAGGCTGCACTAGCTATTGCTGGTGAATTTTGACGGCCTCTCACCAGCTTTAGCCAGCCTGAGTTGTTCTTCGGCAAAGCTGCTGCTGATGGCTGAAAGGTGCCGTGAGGTAGGGGTGTTCTGCGAGGTTCTGCGAGGCTCGAGCTTTGCCAAGACAGCCATCGGCGCGTGGATTGGGCCTCAGCTCTTGGCGCTCTTGTTTTTAGCCAAGCCACACAGGAACAGAAGACTTGGCCCCAGAGGCGGAAGACCATCGTCATAAAACCACCCATGGCCATACTGCCCAGGTGGTACCTTCAGGTTTTTGAAGACGCAAAGTCTACTTGGGTCTCACCGTGGTGCCTCAAAGCATATGCAATTCCAGTTCGCCACAGCCACGTCTCCACCACTTTGTTGCCCTCGGCCCTGCCGTGCGAGAAACCCTCGATCTCCCACTCTGTCTGAATGCACTTCTATGGTCGGCACGCCTGCATGGCGTGAAGTACCAGCTTACAGCATAGAAGCTGGCCTCAAACTGGCGAACTTGCTCATGTCTGGGTCATGTGCCGCGAAGGAACCACCCCCGGATATCTGACCTATAACTTATAACGTGAAGCAATTGTGCAGCTCCTGCAAATGATGTCCACTTTTTGTCTGAAACACGCAGCCGGAAGGCTTCTTGCAGGATCGCGGCTCATTGGTCCTAAGGTCCGGGCTGCGAAGTGGAAAACCAGGCTAAGGGTTTCCAGTGTCCAAAGGTATCCTGCGCAGCACCATCAGCAAACAGAAAATGATACCCGGTGTCGTAGAGCCTCCAACATAGACAAAGACGTAAAACCTGAGAAGCTCTGAACACAACATTGCCTGCGACTGTCGCGGTCTATCACAGAGGGCAGAGCTTCTGCAGAGGCGTTGAGCTGAACCTCCGAATACGCGTGTACACCGGCGTTCCATTGACGTCCAAGGTCGGCGGGTCCTGCGGCAACACGCAACACTCGAATCCTCAGAAAACACAGGGACAAGAGTCTTCAATCGTTCAGATGGGGAGCAATTTGGCCGCTTGTGATGACGAAGCTGAAGAAGATCAGCCTGTGCTGAATATGCTGAATTGCCTCCAGTTCTAGCAAGTCATGCAGGGCACCAGCTGACGGAGAACAGCGTCTTGATCATCATCTCTACGGCGGGCAACCGCAGCAGCCTTACATCAGTGCGCTGTTGCCAAGCTTCGCGACAAGCTTAGGTTCCGCACGCGCCATCGCGAGGCTTCTTTACTGCTGTCATGCCACGGAGGCTCCTCCCAAATAGCCTGCGCAGCTCCATCAATGCAGCCGATAGCCCGGCGCATTGTGGGAAAGATGGCAATGGAGATGCCCAGGAGCAAGACACAAACTCCTTTGCAGTTCTTGCAGCCCTGCATGCCCTTCAACGTATGTTGAAATGCAATCTCCTGCACATGACCAGCCAACAACTTGACTGAGCAGGACTGGGTGATCCTCAGTAGACATTCCATCAGAGAAGCGCATCGACCCAACGCAGCCAATACGAAGAAGCTGTTGTGCATCATCTGGACATATCTAGACCGCAGCTCCGAAAGTGCTGCATGAAAAGGGTACGCAATGCAGGCAAGTTTCCGAGTATCGCCCAAACCTCAGTATGCCCATGAATTCTTGCGAGCTTTTGACTTTACGTAGCTCCTCAACTTTGAGCTTCGGCGTCATTCTTGCTTTTCGAAGCGAGAACAGAATGCAGCAGACACCTCTTCCGTGGTGCCGCGGACTGGGGTGACTTCTGACTGGGCTTTATCGTGCCGGGGGTGTCTGGAGAATTCGCCATCGATTTTGCAGTAGCCTGCTGGTGTCATACCGAGCTTTCACCTTGGCTTCTACCTTCCGGGCTCCCTGAAGCTGATCGAGGCACAGCTGCTCTGCTGCCTCCTGCCAGTCTCAAGCTTTCTAGAATCAGGCCGGCACCTCATAGAACCCTACACGAGTCCTCGTCCGTGCGTATAATTGCCAAGGAATACCTCGACTTCCGGTGGTCTTACACGCGAAGAAATCGGCCGTCTGCGAATCTTTGACTGCGCCCAGCTGCACTGACATACCGCTTGTTGCAAGTATGAGCAGGAAGAGGACGCCAAATGTGAAAGGACAAGCCTCAGGCTTCGCTCAGGGCTGGAAGATGTGAACCCGGCTGATAACCAAGGCATCAACGCAGAATCGCATGAATGCCAAATAACCAGTGCCTGGCAGAAGCTAGGCTACAAATTTGTGCGTACCGCGACAAACATAAGAAGGCCCTGCAGCAATGAGCCGCAATTGAGCCGGTCTTACCCTGCAGAGATGCGAAGACCACACCGAGCACGACCAACTGCAAGGGCAACAGACAGCCTCTCCTTCTGTACACAGTGACGCAGTGTCCCGCAGCCCGGTTCTCGGCACCAAGGGCAGGACAACAGGCCAGGCGCCAGCAATGTCCCAGGCAGTCTTGCGGAGCCACGCACCGAGGCCCTCGTCATCCTGCTTTCAGCGTGCGGCCGAAGGCACTTAGAAGCACCAGGCCACGAACGGCGAGGCACCCGCCTGAGACAACAGTCGGGCCAACTCGGCGGTTTCAGAGCTCCTGGGCGTGGACTCGAAAGACAAAAAACAGGAGAACTTTGGGGCAACTGGACAGCAGGGCCTTGCAGTCTCCTCCCACATCCTCCAGGAACCAGACTCAGCATAAAGTAATTTCACACACAGGGTCGTCACATGCCGTCGCAGAATGAAAGTGAGTCCTTCTGCCTGGCTCGTGATGGCGCGAAGAAACGTTCTCCGCTGTCCGGGCGGCATCCGTTTTGATTTCAGTGCTGTTCTGCTGCTGGGTCTTGGGCACGGGCTTCTTCAACTCATGATCCACCTTACCGCTTTTGGGTTTTGTCGCAGCCGGCTGGTGAGTCACTGTGTCTTTCTGACTTTCCCTGTCCTCCATTGAGGCGGGTTCTGTTGTGGGCGGCGTGTCATCCATCTTGTGCCCAATCCTACCCTTGTCCCCTTCCGGCCGCTGGCCCTCGTCCTTCCTTCGATCGTTGTCCTCGTCGTTGTCCTCGTCCTTGTCTTCGTCTTCCTTACCCTTTTTGTGCCGGTGCTTCTGGGGCTTCGTGACATTTCCAGCCCCAGTCTCGAGTCCAGCAGCCTTGACGGGTGCAGTCTTGCCGGCTTTCGTCGGCAGATGAGTTGAGGTCTGGATCTCTGGGGCTTCAGGACCATGCTCTCCGGGGTTGGGCCGGCTGGGGCGAGGCCACTGCACCCTTGGTGGCAGGAGCCCTGGGAAGTCAGCAATTCGTGGTCGGGCCGTGCGGGGCTGCTCAGGGGGTGCTGTGGGGTAACCCCACGCGGGCTGGTGGAAAGGTTCGCCGGGTGGCACCAAGGGATGACTGGTCGTCGCTGGCGCTGGGGCAGCCGAGCTGGTTGTTGGAAAGGGCCTGAGCGGAGATAAATACAGAACTGCAGCTTGCACGGCCCCAACAAGGTGAAGCTAAAACAAGTCTGCGAGGAAAGCTGCAAAGTATCGGCAGGAAGCCGTGGCCACTGCAAAGCCGTCGACCCGGCGGCACTCGGCAGCCTGGTGACGCCATCACCATCGTTGCCATCCAGAGTCTCAGCCAGCGGAAGCGGCAAGCAGAAGCGGCCGCCGATTTCCCTGGCCATGCACTCAGAAGATTAATCTTGAATTCGCTAGCTCTCACCTTGCGAAAGTCTGAGCTTGAACCCACCCCAACCCGCCTGGAAGGGTATGTTGGAATTCGAACTTGCTTGGAAGTGATGGTCGCGGTTTCAACTCCGCTTGCACCATGGTTGACAGCAGCTTCCTGCAAAGTGTGAGCTGAAGTTCGGCTGAAGCATCAGCAGCACCGTCTGCTGTGCCGGTCTTTAGGTCTAAATATAAAGTTAGACATGTTCTCCTGAGCGAACAGGCTGTCACTAAGGTCTACACAACACTCAAGCGCATCAGAAATCACGAGCATGTCACAAGTTTCTGTCGCCGACCGTCCTCTTCCAGGGCAGTCACCGTGTCCTGGATAAATATCAAGACAACACCTCGAAACTGCCTCCCAACCACTCCCTCCAAAGGCTCGGCCAGGGGGTGTTCATTGCGATCATCACGGCATACATCAGCCAAGAGTCATCAAGAGTCCAAAATGACAAGCTGCTTTTACTACCCAGGAATCGGAAGCTACATGCTGACCACCATACGGCATACGCTCCCCAGGCACCTGACGATTGTCTGGGCACTGCCCGATGCAGATCGCATATTCGGGATCTTTCGGACGGGGCCAGTAGAGGAGCCTGAGAGGGAAAGGCTCTGAGGAGCGTCCAACGGAGTCCAACCGGAAGTGAAATCGCTAGGCCTTGGACCCCTTGTCTTCCACGCCTGGGTCGACGCCGCAGAGATGGCCGCCGTAATCGAAACCTCTGTCCACTCAACGGCGAGTCTGTCCGAAGTCGGAGCAATGCAGCATCCACTGAGGAGGTGGCTGTGGTACAGCCTCCGCGGGTCGCCGGTGATGAGGGCGGAATAAGTGATCCCACACCTTCAGCGACTTTTGATCAAGACTTTGAAAGGCAGCAGGAGCGACATGTTCCAACAACATACTGCTCATGGACTCGATGGCCCGAAATTCACTTCAAGCTGCCTTGCATCAAATTTCAGAAGCCGCGTACCTGACCAAAAATTTGCCACACCACCTGGCTAGCGAATCTTGAAGCCTCGTAAGTGCACACAGTTTCGAGGCCCCAACCCCGACCCATCTACGCCAACCGTCGAACTTTGCTCCCAGGCCAAACTAGCTCTCTCACCGACCCCACAAAGCCCGTCCGCGCCCACACATTCTGAGGCCGAAACATGCCAGCCCAATACCTGAACGAGGAGGTAGCTCAGTGTGTGCAGGCATTGGCATTTGTCGGACCACCAGCTTGTTTGCAAGGCTCCGAAAAATAAGATAGAAGCATAACAAGCTTGCTCGTCCCGCTCCTGCATGACTTCGCGATGCTGCGACATGAAAAACGGTGGCAGCCAGGCGGCAAAACGAATGCGCACAAAGTACACAAATCTGTGGTCCGACGGGTGTGCGCCTTGATCATCACCTGCATCTGATGGGCATCTCACGGCTTGGCATCTTGCTTAGATTTCGACCTATGCTGTCTGCCCAGTGCATTGATGAAGCATGTTCGTGCCCCACCCACCCACCTCTGCATACTCTGGGGCCTGTCTGCCTGCCGAAAGAATCGTCACGGATGGTCACAAACATGAATAGCATTGCAGGAAGCCTGCCGATCCTGAAGCTCCGGCTGGGCTGGAGTTTGCATTACGCCTGGCTCCTGGCACTGCTTCGCATTACCCCGAAAAGCAATCTTCACGAAAAGGGTGAAGCCTGCGCTTCAACCCCTGATCATGGCTTGACGCGAAACTTGACAAAACTCGCTCTGCAGCAGCAAGCACATGTGGAACCGACATCAGGCGCATCTGAGCACATCCAGCTGCCAGGCTGGGACGCACAGCTACGAAGTTCATTCCATCTGCCTTTCTCCCTGGTGTGCCAAGGTTGGAATCCCTGGATGTCCTCCTGCTTGTGAGGACGGCTACATAGAAGAGATGCTGGCGTCAGAAGCTCTTGAAAAAGTTGAGGCCCATGTGCAAGAAAAGAAACTCCGGAGCTGCCACAACTGAAGGATGAGGCATTCATGGACGATACAAACAATACATCTCTCCGGACTTTCCATTGCCAGGCCCTGCAAATCGCTAGACTGTACTGCCTGACTTCTGCATATCAATTGCAAGTCCTCTAAAATTCGACGACAAAAGGCCGCATCGGCCACGCGGGCCCAATTCTGTACCAGGCTTCAGCCCAGAGAAGTCCTTTCGAACCGTCCCGTTGGCCCAGAGAAGCCTTCAAGTCTTCAAGAATGCTGACAGCACACACGACCATACCATTCACAGAAATACCGCGTCCTGCCTCAACTTTGCAGACGCCGATCAAAATCTTCTAGATCGCTCCGACTGGATTGGCTCTGTGCCTCCTCTTGCAAACTCTCATTTCCGGTGCCGGTACTGTTGCTTCCAAGATCGGGCACAGCACGGTGCGTCGTCCTTCGCGGTGCTGTAGACAGAGTCCTCTCTGCCAATCTGCCGCATGCCCTGTCGAAGGCTCCTTGCCTCGAGGTGTCATCCCGCATGCGCGTTTGGCACTGTCTTTTCCCTCCGTTGATACTTTCATACTGAGCTCGTCGCCTGGGCAAGCTTTCCGTCCACAGAACCGGACCGAAGGACATTCAACCAATCTTTGCGGTTTTGGTTCCTCTGTTGGATCTCACCTTACATGGCGACAGGCCAGCAGCTGCGGCAAACGGAAGCGTTAAACCGAAGTGAACGGGCAGTGCTGTTCCCGAAGAGCCCGCACGCAATTTACTCGTTATCGCATTAACCTCTGGCACAAGCACGGGGGAATGGGCATCGGGCACGTGGGGGTTCAGCGAAATGGAGAGCCTGAAACGGACCACAAGAAACATGAACTCCATCCCAACTGCTGTCCAGCTTCCGTTCGTTTTACCGAGGCCGAAGAAGCGCACGGCCGGCGCAGCGAAAAACCCTACCTCAGACCAAAAGAAACGGACTTTGACTGGTCTGCAGTGTCTGCTGCTTCGGCAAAAAACAGCAAGCATTGCGACGAACCCTCTCGCAGATTCTGAGGTGCCCGCGGCATAAGCTAGCAATCCTGGGTAGAAGCCTTTCACTGCAGCCAGGAAGCCTTGGTCACAATCTGTTTGAGGTCCGATGCTTCAGCACTCACAACCCATCTGGCCTGTGAGCTTGTATCCTGCAAGGCCTGCGAACTGCGCACCGAGGTAAGCCTTGAAACAGCTTGGGATTCGCAAGGTTCATACCATGATCTCGAGTTGAGTGCTGCAGACCCGCTCTGCCCGGTGGTGCCACCAAGGGTCAGCTCCGACGAGGTTTGCGACACCTAGGCTACCCATGGTAACATCTGTGCAAAACAGGAAGCAATGTCGAGCCGGCACTTTTTGCTAGCTGACTCAGACTGCTGGATGGCATATAACTCAAGAGAAACACCAAGTGGCCGAGCAAGACAACGAGCGTCAGATTGCCCTCGTCCGCTAAAGAGAAAGGAACCTCTTCCTCCTCAAAGCAGGACAGAAAGGCTGGTTTTTTCACAATGGTGCCCATGATGACCTTTCTCCGGGTGCAGCTTATTTGCCTCCAAGATTGCTGGTGGCTTGCGCGAAGAAGTTTCACCTTTGCTCAGAACCACACGACTGGTCAATACTCGCAGAGCATTCTCACCAGTTCAGGCAAAGCAAGGGTAGCTCAGCCTTGCTTCTTCATTTGGAGGGCTGTGTAACTATGCTTGCGGAAGTGCTCAAGGCTCCACATTAGTGTCGTCAACACGCATAAAGCATCTAATCGACGAAGCAGTACCATAGCACCTGACACACACTCAACTAGTTGTCGCCTGCAGTGGTCCGTAGGTCATCGAAGACATAGACCTTCGTGACAAGGCCACCCATGAGCCATCATTACCCAGCACCGTGCTTTCTCCTTCCTGAGAGCCAAGCGATTTGTCCATCAGCTGCCACTTCGGGCCTTCCATTTAACCTCGAGACTGCTGGCAGCACCCAGCTCTCATTCACCTCGGCATCGCAGCACAATCCGAGCTTCTTTCGACGTGTTTTCTCCTGTGTGTGCGCGAGAAGCCTTGCCGCCTCGAGGCCTCAAAACCAATACTACTGGTGCAGCTCGGCGGCGTTGTACGTGCTCTCCGGTGACTTGTATCCGGGAGGGTCCAGCCTGGCAGCTTCTCCCACAACATTCATGTCCTCTCGCTCTCGGACTCCTAAACCCGTCCCAGGCGCAAAGGTGCCATCTGCTCAGCTGTCAAAACTCCGCCGTTCCGCCGGGCGAGGGCTGCCACAGCAGCCAGCTGCCGATCCAAGCCTGCAAGTGGAAACGCAAAAACTGAGTCTCGTCTCCTTCGAAACTCGTACGGTACTTACTCACGTTGACATGCGTGGCTTGGAAGATTCTTGGCAAGGTGCGGCCAGCGTTTGGATCTCCATCACCAAAAACAAAGCCTGCAGGCGCTGCAAATTTACATTAAGCAGCCGTACACGAAACGAAGTGGAAGTCAAGCTGCTGTAAACGGATTCGAGGAAGCCCATTTTTGGCGGAGAACTCCGCGACTGCCAACTGAGACATCATCAAGATGGCGCCATACATTTAAGGCACATCGTGTATGTCAACACGAGTTGCGGACTCTGCTTCTCACCGAGGCACTCATCGTACATATCGCCGCCGTAAGAATACGAATAGTACGGTCTGTAGAAAATCACATCAAATGGCCTTGGGCGACCGACATTCCCCAATCAAAGCTGATGAGTGAATGTGATGGATGGCATCCCTCAGCTCGAAGGCGAGTGATCCTAAAAGCAAGGAGGAGTGATGGACGTACGGCAAGTCACCCGCAGTCCACTAGCCTGATGAGAGTGACAAGAAATCTCTAAACCTATATAATGCTGCGGTGAGGAAAAGACACCTTGCAATACTGTACATGTTGCCTCCAAGTCTCGACGGGCCATAATACAAAGTCGGGCCAAAACCGAAACCACCACCTCCAAAAGAGTCTCCACCCCTTCGTCGGTCATCTCGGTCCTGCAGCGGGGGACGGTGCCTATGCCAGGCATGCAAACTGGAGGGCGATGCCCTTCGAAAGCAGCTCGCATGGTCCCTGTCGGAGCTGGAAGTGCTGATGGCAATGATCGCCGTGTATATCACAGCAATGGAGGCAAATAGGGCCACACCGAAAGCAGCGCGGAGAGCTGTGAAAACCTGATCCAAATGTAAGCCAAGAAATGCACACAGAGATGAGCAGATACCATTCCTAAACCGTGGCCGGGTAGCAGTAGGCTTCGCTTTGTTCCATGCCTCACAGAAAATGCCCCAACGAAGATGCCCTCAGGACAGTGCTCATTTATGCGATAAGACTAATAACAATTCTGAAAAGAGCAAAGGTATTAATAATACTGATAAAAACAATAGCAAAAGCAGAACTGATATCATTATGATCATCATCATCACACCAAAAAATGAAAATAATAACAGAATAACAGCAATACTGTGATTGTTATTGTCAGTAATAATAACATTATTTTGATATTGACACAAAAATACCGCCAATAATCAAAAGAATCACCAGAGGTCCAATCCCCGCCTCTCGAGCTGCCGCAGCGGAGGAAACCTTCGACAAGGCCCCCTTCACGTCCCGGGGAAAGAGGTACACCAGCTCACCTACCAGGAAGCCAAGCGACCAGCTGTATGGGGACAAGAAAGTTGGGAGGCTACATCGGGGATTCGGGTTTCAAAGAACTTTTTGGGGTCCCTACCCCTTGAGTTTGGCCTTGAAAAACCGTGCTTAGGTTGCCGGATTCTCTGCATGGCGCTCATAGGCATCCGGAATTCAAAGGTTTGTTACCCAAGGGTTGCCCCGAACCCGCTCCGCGAGGGCATCCACGGCTCCGATGTTATCTTTCTGGTCTTGCAACCCCTGGCATGTCCCATGCGTTTGTCTATGCAAGGATCATATGCTTGACCCCCACCAAACACGAGACCCCACGAGGCACAGCCATGTGAGCCTTTGACGGGGGGACTAGGGCGGTGACATGACCTCGCTGAAATCCAAAAGACACGGCTGCAATGATCCTGAACATTGCCTTTCCAGGCAAGTTGCTGCACAGAGTGCCGCATCACGTCTACTCAGTCTACTCACTACTCGCGACACCGAGAGCCCACTACAGCACCCGCTCCGAAGCAGCAAAAGAAGGCAAGCAAAAACGATGACTCGCCCAGCCAAGCGAGAGCAAGACCCTCAACCTTAATAATACTATTTGTAATAATGATAATAGTAGCCACTAATCGCAATGAAAAATAGGAATGATTTTAATCATGATCAATCTACATACTACAATAGTACCAATTATTGTACTTATGAGTATCATCAATAATAAGTACTGTAATAACAACAACTATTTTAAGCATAACTGTAACTAATGCTAATCTTTGTTTCGGCCTGTCTTGGAAACCTCCAGCTCGGCTTCGGCTCCCAAAGTGCCAGCGAGCTCGACCACGCCCCGGCGCGCCTGTTGGGCTCTCTCTCTTCAACTTCTGAGCTCTTTGACCCTCTTTCTTAGTCCTCATGGTAGTAGTAGTAGTAGTAGTAGTAGTAGTAATAGTAGTAGTAGTAGTAATAGTAGTAGGCACTCCCGCCCCCTACCAACCACCTGGCGCCTCAATCCACCACCATCATCGATCATCATCATCCATCATCATCCTTCTTCATGCATGCATCATCATCATCACCATCATCAACCATCATCATACAAGAGGGTCCGCCATCGCGAAAGTACTGCAAATACCGAGTAA
>CAJNJA010046452.1:0-26511 GCA_905231915.1 Symbiodinium necroappetens | reverse complement strand
TACTCCTCCTGCTGCTGCTGCTGCTCCTACTGCTACTACTACTACTACTACTACTACTACTGCTACTGCTACTGCTACGTCTACTACCACTGCTACTACTACTGCTACTGCCACTGCTACTGCTACTACTGCTACTGCTACTGCTACTGCCACTGCTACTGCACTACTGCTACTGCTACTACTACTACTACTACTACTACTACTCCTGCTGCTGCTGCTGCTGCTGCTGCTACTACTACTACTACTACTACTACTAAAACTACTGCTACTACTACTACTACTACTACTACTACTCCTGCTGCTGCTGCTGCTACTACTACTACTACTACCACCACCACGAATACCACTGCTATGGCCCGTGCCACTGCGACAAACCACCACGACGCTGACCCCGATCACGACCGGTGACCACGACCACGACTATATGTGGTTGTGCTCCGAGGCCTGAAGCACCCTGGCTGAAATCCCTGCAATTAAACGCAACGCTGCATGCGACTTGTCCTCCCCAAAAGGGTGCCGAATCCCAAACCCAAGCAAGACCCAACTCCTTACCTCTGCTTTTCAGCATGGGCGCAGCTTTGCCAAGGGGACGATGGCCAGAAAGCCTGGGTAACAAAACTTTTCCCGGTTACATTTAAACGGCACCTAGGACTACACCCGGTTTCCCATCCAGCAGCAACAATCAAGAAGGCGAACATGTGAGGAAAGCGTAACAAAGCTTCCGGTTCCCTGACTGACGCTTCCAAATAAGATCGCCCGGGCTCGAGGCGTGAAGTTCAAACACCGAAGACTCTACAGTCACACCAAGCACCTGCATAGGTACCAAGCTCTAGAGACTCTATGGCAGCAACCTCCACACTCTACTGAAATCCAATCCTAAATGCCAAGACCCAAATCACGATTCGCCTGGCAGCTCAGCAAAAACGTGGCCACTTCGCCCCAGCCCAAAGTCTCCGAGGCAAGACCAAGCGGGGCGAAGATCAGCATCAACTGGGAGGGGGTTTCGGTGGCTGGCTTTGTTCTGAAAGCTCTGCTTCTGCATTTCCCAGATGAAACTGGAGCGCAAGCGGCTTTGTGCTGCTTGGCGGGTTGTCACAAAGTCATCTCTGGTTTCTCGGATGAATTTGCAGAATCCAATGTTCAGAGATACTACAGATCGCGAATGCAACACTTTGAGGTGCAAGCAATCGGGTCCTTGGGATGTATGGAACGGACAGCTGTTGAATTCTCTGGGTGATTTAACGCCCCGCTTCGGCTAGGGCTGAGAAGGACCTGGCAAGGCGTTGGGAAGGGGGAACCCTGAAATGGCGCTAAAAAAGGCTCCGGGCCTGCCGGTGGAGAGATCTTTCAAAGAAGACTGAATAAGGAAGGTGTCAAGGCGTACTCATGTGCTCATGTAAGTGCGGATAAGCCTTGTTCACAGTAGGTGAGTGTATCCTGCGATGGGTCGAGTCGGAGATGTAGGGCCATGTAGGGTGCGAAGTCGGCGAGCTCCGCCAACCCAGCAACCGCAAAAAAGGTCCCCACATTTCACGACTTTCCTGCCGAGGCAATGACAATTTACTACAGGGGAAATCCCACGCCCAGACCTCATACACAAAGCCAGTGCCTCTCAACACCAAACCAGTTGTGGGTCGCTTGCAAAACGAGACGCATTCAACGGCGAGCCCAGGATGATTTCTTTCAGTCCGGACAGGTCCTGCTCAAGTCTGTGGTGGCCCAAGTCTGTGGTGGTAACAGGACTTGGGCCGTTCAGGTTTAGTGGAGGTTTCCCAGAAAGGGGCTTGCCCCACTGACCTTCCAAAACCACGGAAATGCACTGCAGAGCACTGCTTGCCTAAAGAAAGCTGCGAACCGAGAACTAAGAAATGTCTTCCAGTGATCCTCTGAAGCTCGATGCCAGATGGCGGAATTAGTAACTATGCGGATGAGCCTCAGACGCTTCTAGCCTTCTTATCGCCGAGTTTGTCGCTATTGGCTGCACTGTGGTCTGCAGTCTGGAAACATGGTTTCTGATCTGTATCTCTGCTGTCTCTGGCTACATATCAAGCTTGTGGTGGCAATGCTTCGAACAGGGCCTGATAGATGCAGCTCAGCCCCAGAAGACCAACAAAGGGATGCTACATGGGCAAACCGGTGCCGGTTAATAGCAAGCATGTTCAGGGACCGGCACCTACACGATTGCCACCTAGGCTGAGCGCTATTTTGCCTTTTGACCTGGATGCCCAGCAAATTGAAGCCTTGTCGAAGTTGAACCACTCCTGCACAGCAAAGGCCACTGGGAGTGCTGTAGCCGCAAGTCTTTGAGTTTCGTATGTCTTGTGGCTTAGGCTTAAACTCGGGTTTGCGTTGGCATGCCTAGGGCTGCACATGCCGGAATCTACGGCGGTTGCTTCCTGATGCTTCTGCTTCTCGTACCACGACCGTACCCGCCAACAGCTACCGGCTACCGGGTACCTGCTAATGCTACCTGCTACATCCTGCTACCTGCTACCTGCTACTCCTAGTAGCGCACTACTACGACGCCGTCGACGACTACGACGGCGGCTACAACACCGCCACCGCCACTGCCATTACCACTACCACCACGACTACCTGCCGCCGGTACCATCATCACTGTCGCCATCATTGTCGTCATCATACTCGTCATACCCATATCATCATCATCATAGTCATCATCATCATCATCACCATCATCACCGTCATCATCATCATCGTCGTCGTCACCTTGCTTTTCGGCGGCATTATCGTGAGAGTCACAAGCATCAGTGTCTGTTAGTCCTTGACTTGCAATACATCTTACGAAACACATTTTGCGCTGCATATTACACTCACAACCCCTATCCCTGATTTCTTGCAATCCCTGCACAATGCCCTTTGCTCTGCTTGCGGTTGCAGAATCTGATGCTCTTTGTTGAGCTTTTGCTGCTTGTGTGAAAATTGAAGTTTCGGTGTTGCTCACGGGTGTCTCGGAAGCTTGGCCTCGTTGCAATCTTGAATCTGGTGGGGATTTGTTTTGCCGCTCCTGGGTTCGTTTTTGCGACCCTCATGTTCGATCCGACGAAGTAGGAAATTGAAGTTAACTGAGAAGCTTTGACTGCCTTCAACCCGGTTCCACCTGGCTGCAGGTAAAGCCTAAAACTGGGCAGGTTCAAATTTGCGCCTAAATGCTGGTAACAGGTTTCACCGCAATACTATCGACTACCACCCATCAACGCTTCAACCTACAAGCCCTCCAAAATCCAACAAAAACTTCCGGCCCTCAAGCTCCTCTGAATTCCTAGCCGGTTGTCAAATCCACTCGCAGGTTGGATCAGGCCTCACGGTTGTCGTCCAGGTTCTCTTGCGACGGCTTGCGGCGGATGCGGCCTGCACGCACCTGCTCTCGGGGCTCTGGGTAGCTTGGTGGATGGCTGGGTGGCTGCGAAGGTTTGGGCTTTAGCGATTTCAGTGTTCAGGGTAATGTGATCCTTCATCCATCGTCATCCTCGTCCCGTCATTATCGTCATTGATTGATGTGCAACGAAAACTATAGTACGGTTGATGTCACCAAGAACAGCATCTCAATCTTCTTCATAATCCTGAGCATAGTCTTCGTCACCAATGCAATATTTCGATATCCCTGTTCCTGACAATGTCTTCTTTTGCGGCAATCGTCATCATCGTTATCATCATTGCCATCCACAAGGCAGCAGATCGTCGTCAGCATCATCTGTAGTATCATCATGTGTGTCTTCTTCGTAATCGGGATGACAATCATCATCATGATTATCATCATCATCACCCTCATCATCACCCTCATCGTCACCATCATCATCACCATCATCATCACCATCACCATCGCCATCATCATCATGATCATCAACACCATCATCGTCATGACCATGAGCATCATCATCAGCAGCAGCATCATCACCATCATCAAACACAACGACACCGTCATATAAGAAGTCTTCCTTACAGTCATCGTGGCCTCTCTGCTGGTGGTGGCATGTGGTGATGGCAGGGAATATTGTGGCAGTAATATTGTTCGATGCTAGCGCAACTCAGCAATGGCTGTGCTACTTAAACCTCAAAGCTTGCACTAATCTCAACCCCTCGACCCGACAATAGAAAATCTCAACAATCTAGCTTATGACAGTTTAAAAAAGCAACAACTCCAAAGATCTCAACCCTAATGGCATGCATCAACCCAGCCACCCTGTCAGGTAAGTGTACCAGAAGTCAGAAGGCCCTCCAACCCAAGCCACATGAAGCGCTTGGCGCCTCAAAAACTTGGTTCTGCTTGCTGTGGCGGAAAACCTCATGTGGCAAGCAGGTCGTGGACTCAGGCTCCTACGGCTCGAAACTTCGGAGACTTCGAACATGGGATGCTGTTTCCGGCTGCGGGGCTGTGACCTTGGGGAACCTAATCAAACCGAATTCTTTCTTGGCAGAAGCTGAACCCAGATGCACGGATCGTCAGCTGCGCCTGATGAGGTCGGCAAGCGAAGACTTTACTGAATGGAGTCCAAGCAGCTGCTGAACGAAGTCTCTGCTTCACCTCGGCATTGAATAGCCGATCTGAGTGAAGCCAAAAACCGTGCCGCGACCATGCACAGGCATTGCGAGAGAATCAGAGGGAGGGGGGGAAAGGAGAACGGGGAGGGGAGGGGAGGGGAGGGACTTTTCCACTCCTCGGAATTCATCCATCTTGTCTAAAGGGTACTCCAAGTAATAATGTAGTAACTGACAACAAGGATGATTAAGCCAGCAAAGCAGCGACTACAGCGAGAGCCGCTGCCACTGGGCAGAGCCCGGCAAAGCGAGAGCCTAGCGACCTGCAGAAGCCAGTTTGGAGCTTGATCTGCATTGATGAGTGGGGCTAGGTCGCACCAGCAGGAACTCGCAACTGCACAAAAATTTCGGGAAGCCTCGCGGGTTCTCGCCCGTCCAGGATCTGCCTCTTCACCCTGAACTTCTAAGTCTCAGCCTGCAACCAGCTCCAGAACCGTCACTGCGCCTTCATTCCGGAGCCTCTACCAGAATGGAGCACAACTTAGCCTAAAGTTGGGCACGGCCACTTTCGAACGAAATGAATCTGCAGGCCCAGCAGCCCTACTAGCCTACGGCCTCTCGCGATTGCGCTAATTCCAAACCCGGATCCTCAACAACATCCCAACAGTGCCGGTGTCAAAGCCAGCCTTGCACTTCGCTCCAGAAGCCCGGTTGCAGGTGTTCGGCGCAGTGGCGGGGGACCCGAAACAGAGCCCGGGGGGACGAAGGCGAGCTCCATTGCAAGTTTTTCTGATCTTTCGCTATATAGGTATACGTCGGGATAGAAGCACACGAAACCTTTGCATCCTCAATTGATATAATTGCAAGGGTGATGAAGCAGCTTTCCGGGGCAGGCTAGCTCAGCTCTCTTGGATTGTCTGATGCGACGGACAGCCAAATGGCTACCAGGCAGAACGTCATAATGCTGCCGAGGTGAATCTGATCTCAATTGCTGGAAGCGCTTACAGAGATGGTAAGGCAACCTGAGGCCTGCTGCGTGCGCGAGCTCAAACCTCTGCCTAATGCACATGACATGTCCTTTCGTCCCATACGGCCACCGCATTGTGTTGACATTGGGGAAATACTCGGAATCGATGTCCTTCCGAAAAGGGGTGTAGATCCTGGCTGTGGCGTTGCTGGCAGTTCATATAGCTTGTATTTGGAGCGGAAAGTCTCGAGAGAAAGTCATCTGCACCTCCAAGCTTTCTGGGTCCGAAGTGGGACATGCACCAGGACCAAATACGGATGTCTCCAATCCCACGCTGCCTCCAGTAGTCAAAGAACGGAATGGGGTCATTCCTGGGAAGCGGAGAGGGAGCAAGTGACTCTCTGCAACCTTCAGAGACTCGGGGGAAGAAGCATGTTGGGCTTCAAGGGGCTTTAAACCCAGCTGCCAAAACTTGGCAAGGTCCAAAGCCCTGAACATAGTCAAGCTGGCATGGGGCTTTGGGGTTCAGAACACGCCTGTGGAGGAAATGTCCATGACTGTGCCCACTAGACGCTGCCGGCAAGGCTCAAACTGTTCCATTCGTGCGGTAGGAAGCCATTGGTTGGCATGGCTCTCTGATGTCAGAGCTGCGCTGGGCGCAGTGAGTCGCCAGCGAATCTTGTGGTCGCAGGACTTTAGCTATCATATCATCGTTAACAGATCTATATTCATGGGTCATGTCTTGGCCAAGGGACCTGACGGTCAACGACAACTCGTCCTATGGGGACCGTGTATGTAGAACACGCCAGCACGGCCATAAAGACACCTTCTTTCTAGGATGGCTGACATTGGAACCTCCCGCCTTTTACGATGTAGGGGCTTACGTCGTATGCTTCAACGCTTGCGGTTTGCCACTCGTCACTCGGTTCAGCGCGTGGGACAGACTTGAGATTACTTCACGCACCTGTTGAAGCTCAAGGCGTCCTTTAGAACCCTTCAGAATGTGGTCGCTCGCTGTTGGCTGTTTGTTAATATCAACACACGTGCTGTTCAGTGGACAGCTTCGGCCGAATAAACAGATATGGGCTACCGAGCCAGTACTTTTTGCTTCAAGCTGTCTGTCTTCCGCATATGTCGAGATGTATTCCGCCTTGGCGCTCCCCGAAGTAAGTCCAGGTACGTCTTCACAGCAATGGTCCTCGAAGCTCTCGCCTATGACACGGCAGTGCACCCCTTATCGCGACCCGCCCGGTGGAACCTGCGCGCTCCGCACCCCAAATCGCATCCCGAACCGCGAGTGCCCTATATGATTCCGCCCCGCGTCGCACCCCCACGAACCCGCTGGACGCCGAAGACTCTAAACGCTTTCACTCCCGCGCCGCACTCCGTATTGTGGCCCACGCGGTTGGAAAATCTAAAGGAGAACCCGTCTGAACAACCACGTCGCAAGCCGCAACCCTGGCGAAAAAAAGGACATCACATGCATTCCTTGCTACCTGTAGCAGACTTGCGAGGACAGATTGGTAGTTAAGGAATTCCCTTCTTTGGCCTTGCAGTCTGCACATCATAGCCAAAATTGGACACAGTAACTGTTTTCTTCCTGCTGATGCTCGTCAGGTTCTCTTCTTGGCATCGATGTCTTGCTCCACTGCCTCGAAACACTGAAGCTGCAGAAGGTTCACAACGACATCATCAGTCCTCGTTTGTTGGTTCTGCCACCATGGCATGGGTTCAGGACGCGGTATGAGCAGGTCTATGGCAGAGAACCTGGTCCACTGTCACCTGTTGAAGTAGCGACAATTAATCTGCCCCGAATAGGTTGGAAAGGTGGGAATGCCAGGTCAACTTGGATGGCAATATTTTTCAGGAACCAGTCTTGCACCGTGTGCAGGGATAAACCTCAGTTCACCACCCGTGTGAGACCCTTATGACATCAAATGGAAGCAGTGAACAGATAGCTGTGCCAAATCTTGCTTTGTGTTTTTGGTCATGGCTTCGTATTCCGAGCCGACACGTAGGTCCAGAAGTTTAAACAGGTCAGTGTGTGATTTGTGTTGGCATCATGCTGACCACCAGCGCTTTGAGTCCCCCAACCGCGCTGACTAATTAACCATGTGCGAACACGTCGTGCTAAACGTCAACCTGCTGACGGCATCTTGACACGACTACAGATTCAAGAGTTGATCGCAACTGCATGCACATACCCCCACACAGACTGATATGAACTTTCGCGCGCACCGTTCAGCAGGGACCTGCACCGAAGCCCCGAACTTGAAGCATGGAGACAAATAGGTTATCATACCTCTGTGCCACAGAGTTCGTGCGCCTCAATCTGTTTCAGGAGATCCCGCCGTCGCCTGAGGAATCCGCTAGAGAGGTTCGGAAACAAGTGAATTGCATGCCAATAATCGGGAGGTGGTGGCTCAGGATTGGGGATCTCTGCTCCCTGCCGTATGGCAGATCCTTTTACATTAAGATACAGTGCATTCCTGACACTATCATTACCATCACCGTTACCCTTTACATTGCTGCTACCACTACCACTACCGCACCAGTGCCAGTCCTCTGTCAGTGCCAGTGCCAGTAGCAATATCATTACCATCGCCATTGCCATCTCCAGTACCGTGTGCATGCTAATTACATGTACATGTACATGTCATTTTCATCTACAGTACATTTACATTGCATTTGCATTACATTTGTATTACATGTACCTTACATTTATACTACATGTACATTACATTTACCGTACATATACTCATGAGGGGGAGCGGTCCCTATGATTTACATTGCGTATACAGTACAATTACATTACATGTACATGTAATGTACATTACATGTACATTACATGTACATTAAATTACATTTACATTACATTTACATAAAATTTACATTACATTTACATTACATGTACACTACGTGTACATTACACATACAGTAAATTTACTCGACATTTACATTACATTTACATTAAATTTACTTACATTACATTTACATTACCTTTACATTACCTTTACATTACCTTTGCATTACCTTTACATTACATTTACATTACATTTGCATTACATTTACATTACAATCTCTTTACATTTACATTACATTCACATTACATTTACATTACATTTACATTCCGTTTACATTACCTTTACTTTACATTCACGTTACATTAACATTGCATTTACTTTACATTTACATTGCATTTACAGTGCATTTATGTTTGTGGAATAACTTACATATGCATCCACACTTTTATCTCGATAGTTTAATGTGGAAGGCATTGCCAGCAACTTTGACAGCCAGGCAGGCCATGAAGAGAAGGGTCCCCTGCATCATAAGTTCTCGGAACACGGATATCAAAAGCTCAAATCAAAATTACTTACTTTAGAAGCCGCCTAGAATCCTAGAATCTTCCCGTGGCAAAGAAGTAAAACACGAAGCATCCCACAGCTCTACGTTCTGGGGTCTGGTGTCACAGGTCCTGGTGGGCAAATCTGAGACTGTGGCTCCCTCTGCGCGCCAACCAAATCCAGGTTGTCGAGAGCCTGGGCACTGCTGAAGCCCAAACTAATCCGAAACTCTCTTCCCGAAGCCCCAAAAAACCTGTAGCCTCAACCCGACAGATGGATGTTACTCACGTGTTGAATGTAGGCACAAGGGGTCACGAACCTGTTGACATTCATGTTCGATCCAGAATCGGTGGAGCCAGGTTTCCGGGCTTTCGGGCTGTGGGGAACTGCCTCGTGAGTTGCGCGATTCCGAGGTTAAGATGGTTCAGAATGTGCGAAACGAGACGTTGGGCCAAAGGCGGGTGAAATTGAACGCAAGTGACTGAAGAACCTATCCTGGAGCTTCTTCACAGCCTTCAGCTTAAACGCTGTGCTCCCTCGAGATGCAGTCCGTCCTCCGTGTGACTTGTGGTCCCTGTTCCCTCTACAAAACCTGCTGCACATCGGTGAGCCATGCTTCATGATGCGAGCTGCACCTTCAGGTCTTCCATGATACCTTCAAACGAACTGGATCCTCCAGTTGCAGGTGCATATAGCAACCATTCCGAAGAAGAGCTTAAACCTTCTTGGCGGCACAACCGCTAGCCGCTAGGGCAGTGACACTTGTGAGCTCCATCCGTTGACGTCAAGTGCGAACATTGCACATCAAGCTCTCCCCCAAGGCCCAAGCGGTGGAAGCCTTGACAAGGAGATCTTGGGCAAGAAGCACTGCCTCTCCAACCGAAAGCTCTTGGCTTCAAGTTGGAGTAAAGGCGACCGGATGTGTTCGCAAGAACTGTCAGCTTAAGCATTAGGATCTTGAACGTCGGGGTTGAGCTCGCTGTGGACAAGGCGACACTTCCCTGAAACCCGCAGTTGCTAAACTATTAGAAGGACCGCTTCACCGGCGCCAAAACTGGCGGGGGTTGCCATCAGACTCTGCGCACCCTTCTGTTCAAGTAAGTCACTTGCACTCCGAAGGCCAAACTGTAAGCCTGGACGATATCGCGAAATCTAAACGAAATATGCGAAAAGCACAACACATGACACCGCACCAGTTGCAGACGTTTCCGGATTATGTCGAGTCGAAGGTTTCCCTGCTGCACGATCTTAAGATATACTTTGTGTGTGACCTGGCATCGATAGAATGATGGGAATTGCAACGACATCTCCCCCTGCCGTCGAACAAGCCTTGCGAGCTTCGTCGCTTGTTGCGTCAGGCAGTTTCGCAACGATTTCGCGTGCCTGCAAAGAGGAGCTCCAGTTTCTGGATTTGAGATTAACACAGACCATCATACAAGGTGCCCGAATCAAAACCAACCAACCTACAGGAGAAAAGGAATCCACTAGTCATTGAATTAAGTGATGCAGACATATACGTGTATTTATGGAGCTATGGATCCAAAAGATGCAGCGGAATGATCAGACGGCAATGTATTTGTATAGTAGAATGCAACACGCTGCAATACCATACAGTATCAAGTATAAGCGTATGGTCCCCCCCCCCTCATGACAGACCAACGCCGTTAACCCCCCGCTCCTACCGGGCGATTCCGACCTTTTCCGTAGGTTCGGGATTCAAGCTCTGTTTTCGGCCGGCTTTAAGCACTCAACCGAAAACAAAAACACACAAAACAAACATCCGCAGAGAATGCCGGAACTGCATTGATATGTATGTGTCTTTGTTTATTGGTCTGTGTTCGTGCGGCTTCAAACCCCCGAAAACCAAGGATCCAGAGAATGCCGGAACTGTTTTAGTTGTTTGTGGCTTTTGCCTTTTGGTTTTGCTGTTCCGATTAGTATGGGTACTTGGCACTGTATAAGGAAATCCGTAAAACCAAAACACAAAAAACAAAACAAAGCAACACCCAAAAACAAAGAACCAAAAACCAAAAATAAGAACAGTTACGGCATGCTCCCTGGATCTTTGTTTGTATTTTTGGGTGTTTGGTATCGTCCTTCATCTTTGGTGTTGCGCGCCCGCGCTCTTGCCGGAGATCCCCATACCAAAGCCCTAAACCTTAGCTGAAGCCTCAAACTCTATACCAACGCATCTACACAGTTCTTTTTAGGACTCTACCATTGGTTTATGTAAGTTTGATCTACAGGTGTTTATAAAACATTTTGTTATTGAACACCCCGGTACCAGTAGTCATTTCAGAACAACTTAATTCATTCAGTTCTTGTGCTTGCACATACCCATATGTGCAACCGGGATTACAAAGCCTCATACAGGGGTAACAACTGCAACAGATCTCGCAGAAGTATCAACCATCAACCATATAGTTAGAGTGAACCATATCGTTGTCTGCAGAGTTTGGTTCTTCCGTAATTCCCAATCTTTTCGAGCCGATTTTATCTCGGTGAAGAGTTGTTCTGCCTTACTAGCTGTCGTTTTTACACAGAGACACTTTTGCAAAACATGCTTGGCAATCATCTCGCATAAAGACTTGCCAAATGGATGGTTGAATTCTCTATTGAGGTTAATTGCAAGCTGCGGGTCGCAGCCAAGGTTGAATAAACTATTGACACAACGATTGGCTCGAGAACAAATTGAAATTTTCAACCCATTGAGAATTCCGTTAAGCTTCCTTGAATGCAGCCACGTCTAAAGTGTGTCACTGGGGGGGGGGGAGGGTGAGCAAAAGTATGTATGGTTCAAGTACATAAGCGTAGAAGAGGGAATTACAAAACTGACATGGCTCAATATTTGATGATGCGTCCCACAGCACAACACTCCGATAGAGCATCAACGAATGTGGAAATGCAACAGCCCTGCTTGACAGTGAAACAAGACTGCAGTCATCGAAATTGCAACAACTTAGAACAACACGGTACTAGCACAAACAAACTCTAACGTCCTAACAGTTTCGGGCCAGCCTGCATCGAACGCGTCGACTCTTTCAACACTGATTGTACTACTCCAGGTGGGAATCAAGAAGCTTGCAACTATACTTCAGTGAACCGGCGCCTCGCTCACTTGAGCTGCACATCGAGAAACCTGCATCGAAGCAGATTCAGAAGTCGAGACGGATGTTGGGTGGGCGCAAGCTCTCGGGGCTAGCAGCTCTGATGCCTGGGACTGGATTCAATTGCCAGAGATGATTGAGAAAATCGATTCTAGTCCAGGTTCATTTCCTAGAAAAAAGCATGGGAAGGTATGTTCCTATGCTAGCTCGGCTTCTTCCGCTTTTTCTCGCATGATGGCGGCTTAATCTGAGTCCGCTGAAGGTCTGAAGCCTTGAGCCTCGACCTCGGTCGTCCGAGCAATATCTGCCATTCGAGCTGGAACCACCGACCTCATCCGTGTCGCCCACCCCAGCGGATGGCGCGGGTGGTATCAGCATCACGTGGATGGTCTGCACGAGGAGCCGGCAGCAGGAAAAAAAATGGAAGTTGTGTCTTGTGACGGCTACCACGTGGAAGCTGCCACCCAAAGGTTTGACTGAAAAGAGGTGTGCGAAGTAAGAGGTTGGTGTAACAGATGCCTGGATACATCTCAAGAACCCACACACACTTCAGTACGAGATCAGTACAAAGTACAAGGGGTTCTTGATTGAACAGAGTTCTCTTTTGAGGGCTAAGACGATGGAGCGAAACCTGCATGCAGGGCAAGTCCAGGATTGTGTGCTTCGGGCTGGGCATGGAACCACTACTGAGTCCAGTGACCGTAATGCACTGTGGTAGCGGACGCCCAATGAGCAGGCTGCACTACAGAGCCTCCGTGGATTGTCAACAGTAGCTTGATTTGCAAGAAGATCACTTGTTGTACTAGCCATCGACTACAGCACCTGCCGGGAAGCTCGCAGCCCTCAATCGCCCATCCTTTCATCGACACCGAGCCCCAGCACAACCGGGCACCTACAACCCTAAATCACGCCCCCAACAACTGAAGCTTAGTTCTGGACTTTGTGCGAAGACGGCTAAGACATAAGGCAGGTGTTCAGCCCCAGCCTTCCTTCCGTTAGACCACGATTATGGCCTTGGCTTTTATTAAGGTGCGCAAGACTGAGGGAAAGAAACCAGAGCACCTTCACCCCATCCACGTCTTTGAGGCCCTGCACAGCGAGAGTTTCAGGAATATCCGTAGCTTCTGGATGGGTTTGGGTGGGCCGAGTGCTTACAAGGAATGAACAACGCGAGGGCCGGCCCGGTCAACATATCATCCCAAAACAACCCAACTAGCTGAACCATCCGACAAACTGCCAGTGCTTCTGTCGACTGTTGATGTATGTTTCTGGAATAGGTGCATATCTTCATTAGATACCTTTTGGCAGTTTTGTGCACCTTCCACCATGCGCGTTTCTGCCGGTAAGCGGACACAGAGCGATCGTGCGACACTGCGCATGACGAAATTGTCTGACCAGGACCGCGACCACCCTGAACCACCACAACGACCACCAGGAGACGACCAGGAGACCACCAGCAGACCATCAGGAAACCACGAGGAGACGACCAGGAGACCACCAGCAGACCATCAGGAAACCACGAGAAGACCAGCAACAGAGACACGACATGGAGACCGGCTACAAAGCTTCCCCCAAATATTGGCAGAATGCAAGAGCACGGCGAAAATCCCATGCTTTCCCCAAGGTACTGGTAGTTTCAGGAGCGCTGATGCTTCCCCCCTATACGATTCAAGAGGACGGCCAAAATACTTTGTTTTCCAGGCATTCGATGCCAACAGGTGGCACATGTACAGAAATATATAATGGATCTGGCTCTCCTTGAGACGGTCTCCAGCAGATCCTGCTAAGAACAGGACTTGAGCAAAAAATCAGCACCACACCACCGCAGGAGCTCGCGTCCCGGGCAATGTGTTTCCCAGGGCGTTGCACGAAGAAGGGAAATCGATTCTTTCACGTTAGAAGCTCATGAGGCATACCACACTGTGTTTGGGCAGCCACATATACATACATACACATATAGATACACATTCTCAAAACACTGCCGGCACGTTTCTCTGCCACTCTGCCCAAGTATGAATTGGCGCACGTTTACCCCATGTTCGGTGTCCGTTTTTCTTGAAGCTGTGTCTTTGGTGAAACCACCGATAATCATAGCCACCTCCAATACTCACAAATGAAGCATGTGCTACTACTGCTGCTGCTGCTACGCTACTGCTACTGCTGCTACTGCAAATACCGCTACTACTGCTACTACTGCTACTACTGCTACTGCTGCTACTGCTACGGCTACTGCTACTGCTACTGCTCCTGCTGCTGCTGCTGCTGCTACTACTAGTACTCCTCCTTCTCGTCCTCCTCCTCCTGCTGCTGCTGCTGCTACCACTACCACTACCAGAAACAACAACAACAACAACTACTACTACTACTACTACTACTACGACGCCTACTGCGGTACTACTACGAGCCCAACGACTTCGACTGCTTGGATGACTGCAGCAGTAGTGGTCGTAGTGGTCGTAGCTCTACAGTGGCATGATGAGACAGTAGATCGAAAACGTCAGTAGGTTGGTGGTGCACGAGGGTGCCGAAACAAGTCCCGATGCACTCGTTGAAACTCGCAACTTGCAGAGTGTGGCCTTGGCGTAGCAGCGGGCACGCGACCGTCGTGCATTTTTTATGGCACTGCGTTATTTGTGCAGCACTTCTTCCAGGCATTCCGCTGCGGCCTGCAGCGCCACATCTGTGGAGCTTGGGGCAGGCTAATGAGCTGTGACTTGGATGGCCCTAAGGCCCTGAGGAGCGGAGCAGGCAGTGTTCGTCTGTAAGGCAATACGTGGAAATCAAGGCGGCGTTGAAGGCTCGGATCGAGGCGCGTGCTGCGCTCTCGCACAACTTGCCCAGCAAGGCAGTTGCGTGTGTCGCATGCTGTGGAACATGGGTGCACCATCTGCGCAGGCATTGCAAACTTTCCATCGAGACCATGTCTCCCCTGAGGCGAGTCCTCCGGAACCCGTCCTGATTGACTTGAACATACGTATTCGTGGCGTTGTTTGTTCCCTCCTAGCTTCCAGGAGCCGTAGCAGATTCCACAAATCAACGCCAAACATAGAGGACAAACTTCCATGTCTGGGCCCTTCCTCTTGGTATCATGCAGGCGGACTCGGCGCCTTCCGTACTGGAGCTGGGCCGTGCTGTCGCAGTCGCGGCTTCCCGTGGCATTGAGGTACTCGGAAACTATACTGTAGGGCCATGGTCGCTTGCTATGCTTGCGAAATCGTGCGAAGTGTTGCCGGGATTGCTTGGCCTTAGGCCCGTAGCTCTACGAATCTAGACACTTCAGGTGAAACCGGGGCTTCGGGCACTGATTCCAGTGCTTGATCTGATCGGACCGCCGGAGGTGACTCGGCAACAGAGTCGACCCATCAGCTTTCCCAATAGCTTTCGAAAGTTGACATTGACGTGTTCAGAGACCCAACGCTGTACGCTTTCGAGAGCGACCGCCCAATGGAGATGCAACCATATGCAACCGAGTAAAGCCCGCTGACATGCTGACACTGCTTTGGCCATTCTCGCGTCAGGCAACTACCTGTGCAGGTGAGGACCGCCTTTGGAAAAGTGAGCTAGAGCAAAGGGGACGAGTAGGTGACCTTTCGCTTCAAGCGGGCAAGGACACTCCGGAGCCCAGCTGCCACATCGCCGTGGAGCCATCGGGAGGCCTTGAGATTGGCTCTCGGTTCCCGCTGGATCGTAATTTGCATGTCAGTCAGACAGAATCGGATGTTTCGCGCACAGCAAAAGGAGGTATGGGTGTTGCGATTTTGAGCGAGAGTTTTGCCGAGGATGTCTTTGCTCGGGAAGTCGCACAGGCATGACTCAGGCATAAAGAGACCAGATACATGCAACAAGAAGCGATCCAAGCAGGGCGCACACACACACACACAACCTGTGCAGAATCGCCATAGACATGCATGTCAAGCGGTCTAGCGAATCGCCGTGTCTGTGCCCTGCGCCATGGCAGCCCATGCAAAGATGGTGGACCTGGGTGACATCGGAGCTGCCCTCTGTAATTTACCCTCGCCAAAAAAGCCAGAGGAGGAGCTCGACGACGAACCGGACCCTATGTGGGCGATAAGACTGGGGCACAGTGGTTCCATCAAGTCTATCTTGGAAGACTGGACCCTCTGTGGCTCAAAGAGTCCACGCGCTTCCTTCTTTCGCTGGGCTGCACGAGACCACATCAGCTCACCTGTGAAGGCCAACTTTCGGTGGATTAGGGTTTACATCACTTTGCTAGGAGCGGAGATTGAGACTGAGCAGTTGCCCCCGGAACCGAAAAGGCAGCCCAGCAGCCCCAGTGTGATTGAAAGCCGGGCTCGCCTGCCCAGAGGTTACCGCAGCACCAGAGCGCTCCATGCATCTGCGACACGAGAACCGCTTAGCCAAGTTCATGAAGGACAGCATGTGGTCGAGGCGTCACGCGTTTGATCTCTTAAATGCTTTTCACGGTCAAACCAGAGGAAACCCAGCAGTCTCCCAAGACCCTCAAGAAGCTCGTGTCCGCACGTCGGCAGCGAGACTTCGAGCAGGAGGAGGAGGACGTCGGGTGGAGACGCATGTGCTTCGGGTGACGTGGCATGTGGCATGTGGTTGTATAAGGCACTGAATAATTTTTTCTCAACTCTCAACACACACACACACACAAGATAATGCAGCATGGGGGTCGGGTTCGCGGGGCACGCTGCCCATGAATTTTGAAAGCTTCCTGATGGAAGTGAAGTTCACCAAGTTTTGTAATTTACCAAGATCTTTAAGTAGTCAACGATTTCGGTTGCCATGGGAGGTGTGCTTGACCCTTGGGGGAAGTGGATTCCTCACAGGGTTTGCCGCATGCCGGCTTCTGTTCAAAGCCCCGGGGCACATGAGCAAGAAGATACTTGTAATTGATGTGTTCGCGGCACAACTGCAGCGAGGAGCCCGGGAAGCGAGACCGCGCAGCTTCGTTGCGTGAGGGGGCTTGGTCCATTTTGACAAGCAGCATGACAGGCATGTCCTGGCTTCGGTCTGTCACCAACTGAAAAGTTGTTTTAAACGTTCTGTTGCACGCCGTCACCATCCTTTTCCGAAAGAGTCTTAGCTCTAGCTGTTGCAGGCAAGTCGTTGGGGGGAAAACCTAGCTTTCACTCGCAGATCGCTGGATAGTCGGTACAATCCAAGCCATCAAACATGGGTGAAATGCTTTGTGGCGTGGCCTTCTGATGTAGGCAGGCCTCCTGGGGCTGCGCGTTGGTGTTGTGTGGAACTGCCCCAATGTCCAGGAGGAGTAGGATGCCTTCGTCCTGCCGAAGCTATTCGTGACCCACTTAGCGCAGATACTGCAACCAACCCAGAAGCTTGATGTACCGACGAATGAGCATATGGAGCTATGGGCACAAGAACTGTCTTTCTGCATACAGATATTAATATATACATATACACATATATGTATATATATATACACACATCCAAAACCTGGCTATCTAATCGGATGCCGGTTGTGTGTTCCACGCAGGACTCCGGAAGAAACACAGTGAAACGATAGACTACACTGAGGTGTCAGTAGTCGAATTTCTCAAAAGTTTTGGACATTGTTCTTTCTAGTATCATACTTGTAGGTTCGTTGTTCTGGTTTTGGAGCTTCGGGACTCTTGATTGCGATAGATCGAGAGTCTGACTTCATGAGGTCTTCGTTCGCATTCTGAGAGACAGTTTGGCGATGAAGGCATGGACACAAACATACAACTACAACAAAAAGAGTGAAGCCATCACGGGCTCTGCATGTCGTCAGGACTACTGTAGTTGAAAATCTGGATCTTTTGAGTAGGTTATGTACGTGCGTTTATGTGTATGTAAATACATCACACATACACACAGACACACACAGGCAGACACACATTCAATTTTATCAAGCTATACCGTGATTATTCTCAATGCTTGGCACGGTATGTGTATCATGGAGATGGTGCGGTGTAAACACTGTTGAGATGGCATTCTGAATGCAAAGAGTAGGATTTGCCTGAGTACTTGGAGCAATCTGAATACCGAATCCCTCGAAACAAGACCCAAAAAAAGGTTGATGACATAAATCCTGCGTTACCTTAAGATCAACCGAAGGACACGCCGAATCACAGAAAATGCCACGCCTGCCACAGTTTTCACATGTCGCGTTCTGAAGACAACACTTTTTCCGAGACCTCGGTTTGAATACGAAAATGGCGAAACGCTTACTTGCACAAAAAATGCGCGACGTTTTTGCACCCGTGCGGTTCAATTTTTTCATGACATATACACACATGCATGTTAACATGTGTATATACATACACACAGCTGTACATGCATACGTACATACATACAGATATATATATATACATATAGACTATATAGATAGATAGATCGACGATAGATAGATCGATAGAGAGATAGGTAGATATAAAGATCGATATAAAGATAGATAGATTCGCACATTATTCGGAATTTACAGCAAGCGCTTTAACGTTAACTATGCTTCGACTGGGCTTAGACCATTGCTGCAGGAGGAGACCGTAAAATGCAAAACCAAAAGCACTGCCGACAGTTAAGTCGGCTAGTCGCGAATGCTTCGGGTCGGTGTTTGATCTTGTGCTCGCCTCCAACGTCAGGCGGCTCAAGCAGAGACTGCTCCTTACAAAGGAAGCAGTCGATGGTTCGCCGACTAGTCGAGACTGCTTTAGGTCGGTGTTTGATCTTGAGCTTGTCTCCAACGTCTGACAGCTCAAGTGGCTCCAGAGAATCGACATGTATGAAGTACGAAGACGGCACCCGGGTTCTGATTCAGGCCTGTGTGTTGAGGCTGTGTTCATAAGAAACGATAAGAAATGCTGGACGTCCGGAGATGGAGATGGAAGAACCGGGTGCCCATCGCGACCAAGTTACTGTGGCCGGTGCCATGCAGTTGCTGCTGAAATTTCTAAACAGTCGCTCTTGCTCAGATGAGCCATCTCCGGTATCACTCTTTTGGCAAACTTCTACTTTGATCTTCCTGCGGTCCTAAAGCCTCTGTTTCTGCCAGCGCTTACCTTGAAAGCCTTTAAATACCTTGGGACGGGCTGACGAGAAATTGCCTGTCTCGAAGGGCTGTCTTCAGCTGGAGTGATGCTCACACATGCATGGTGACTGATTGTGACTCCCCTAGCGCAAGAGCCATGCGACGAGTGGCTCGTGCGAGTTGCGGTAACATTTGTTGCCGCACGCTTGCTGACCTGTATGGCAGTACCTTCCACAGAAACCGAGGCCTGCAAAAAGCTGTGACATTGAGACAGAAGCACATTCGTCAGGAGGGTTTACGGTTTAGGGGTTTAGGGTTTAGGGTTAACTTAGTAGCTGAAAGGGTACACTAAGCTTTTTGGGATAGCATGATACCTTATAGAACTAAAAGTGTACACTTTTTTGTGCTTGTGAACTCAGCAGCTAAGTTCTGGGTTTTGGCTACCATAGTGCTTGTTCACCTCGAGAGCGAAGCCCTCAAGCTGAACCTGAAAACCTAGGGCTTAGGGGTTTGGGGGCTTCGCGTTAAGGGATTTAGGGGTTTAGGGTTTAGGGACTTAGCATCCGCTGGTTGCTTGCTTCCGCATGCTGGTTGCTTCCTTCCGCATCCTGATCCGTGGAAGGTGCTGCACAGCGCCTAAACTTTTTGAATTTTCAGTCATTTAATTTTGCAGGCATCTAGTGTTCAGAGTGCTCCATTGCGGAGCCAAGCTGCTCAGCGATGCCGGACACATAATTCTCCTTGTTCAGCTTTTGTTAAACCAATCCTGCTCACAGCTCAGCAAGAGCCTCCGCGACCCGGGCGGTTCAGCTGGACAGAACACGTGTAGCTGCTCCAGCTTCTTTAACACTGCCACGACCAACCACCAACAAGGCAACATGGGCTTCTCAACTGCTCGGCTCGACTCTTTGCATGCAGACATTGGAAAACGGACCAGACTATTCCCGCAGCGTTAAAAGCATCCAGAATTGTAGATTCGTATAGACTGTATGACTATATGGAACATCTCAGCCCATTCACATTGCGGGCATGGTCGGCTAATTTTAACCAATGCTGCATCTGCCGCTCGAGATCATCCAGGTATTGCGGAAGTAGGAAGATCGGAATCCTAACTTATAACCCTTCAAGAAACTTTGCGCTTGGAGGTTTAATTACAGGTTCCTTGGCACTCGTATCTTCAGGCATGAGCTCAAACCGACCACCGAAATTTGTAAAAGGGATCAGGCTCGCACATGCCGACTCCTGAGGAGTATCGACCAGAAAAGCACAGTTGCAGCTCTGTGTGCACGGTGGTTGACGACACTCTCAGAAACTTCTCAGCATGAAGGTCCGGGGGGCCGTGCCATTGCTATTGTCACGGCGGCAAGGGACCTGCGCGCAGGTGCTGTCTTGAGTGGTCGGGTATCGGCACAGGAGTCGGCAGTACTTGTGGCAGAGCGCTTCATCCTTCGAGGTGAATGCTTGAGCCGCGACGTGGATGCCAGTGCAGACTCACTGCTGCTGGACTGGGGCCTTGCTTCCACTAGAAGGCCCAGATCGAGTTTAGAAATGTCTGCGCTGTGGACTTCACAATGTCTCCATCCAGTGCATTAGGGAGTGGGACGCCTTCATGTCTGGCCTTCCTAGTCCTAGCCTGCACTCCTAGGAGAGATGATGTCGCCCTTCATGCGACTCGGATGCACTTTTGCCTCACCTGTGAATTGTTGTTATCAAAGCAACTCGCTTACGCCTTTCAAGCCCGACCCGCCGATGCTGTGCATCGCCGCGCGCTTTCCCGAGGTGGGCATCAAGAAGGGCGTGGCCCAGTCCTGGCAAGTCTCCACACTTAGAGCCCTGCAGAATTCGGTTCCGAGTCCTGAAAGTCCTGGCGCTTGATTAAGTAGACGATGTTGAAGGGCTCAGAGGAAGGAAGGAACATGTTGGAAGACAGATGCTTCCTTCTCCTTCCAAGTCCTCCATCTCGTCGCATGAAATCTGTGTCGTGATGGTGCCTGCGCTCCACTCCGAGACTTACACGCTGAGGAGAGCTCTTAGATCTTCGGCCAGGCGACGATGGTGGTTGGGTGGCTTCGGCAAAGGTGCGCAGGACTGAAGTCCAAAACCCATCGCAACCGCAAAAGACGCCATCTGAAGCTTAGCTCCACACAGGAGTTCTTCACTTCGCAAGGCCCTGGACCCCAAACTCTGGGTGGCGGCACGCGCCATGGCCTTTACTGAGTCGGAGTGTGGAGAGCCTGGGGAGGGGAGCGTGGAGCCTCCCTTTTTCAAGGTATCCTCGGCTGCAGCTCCAAGGCCGAAGCCTTGGGAGCCGTCACACCGACACGCTTCCCATGACGGTGCAGAGCGCTTCAGAAGTTCGAGATGTCTCTAAGAATTTCAGATGTTTTCGCCATTGAGTAATCGTGCGTGATTATTGGGAGATTCCCAATCAAGATATTATGCCACATATGCCACACATGCGGTTTTTCGTTGTATTTAGACAGGTAGCTCGGTTGGTGGAAGAGTGCTGAAGACTGTCGCGGACATATCAGGACTGGGACGTGCGCTCGCGCGAAGATATGTTGCGTGCTGGGCTGGACGGCACTTGGCGCGCATTCAGTCTTTGCGACGGGTTGCGACCATGGCCTGCATGCCCCCCCCCCCCTAAACCCAATTCACACTCGAAGCGTAGACTCAGCGTAGTGTGTCTTAAGGTGTTTCAGCGGCCCATCGGCGGCGTGCCTTGTGGGTCCTGAAACAGGCAGTGCAGGCAGGTGCCAGTGCTGCATATAGGGCGCAAAAGACTTGGTAATCATCTGGATTCTGGATGTGAGCAGCTTGTTGTGTTGTGAAGCCATGTGTACCCATTGCTATCCCTGTCGCAGAGTGCCTTGGACAACTTCGAGACCACGGCACCAGACGATGAGGACTGGACACCTACAGCGTTTGCTCTTGAGCGTTTGCAGAGTGCCCATCTCGCATCGGCATGGAGCAGTGTGAAGACCGTCCATTTTATCTGCTCGCGGGAGTCTCTGGTGATGCAAGATTGCAATTGCTTTCGCTGAAGGAGGTGATCCGTCTCACGGAGGATGAGCGACAACGCGTGGCAGCATCATACAGGCTTTCGGCAGCATCGCGTAGATGCTGCAGGGGTTACACAGCTACGTTTTCTTGGGTCACGGAAGAAAGCCCGAACAAACAGCAGCGTTATTCGTGGGAACATGGGAAAGCAAGAGTTTCGAGTCACCTCGGTGCCCTGGGTTTGTCTTCGGGACAAGCCCAAAATCTCATCTTCCTCGAAAACAGGCCACTGTGACACTACCGCAAGCTTTGAAGCCCTTAATTTGTCACAGGGTTGCATAGTCGTAGAGCATCCAACCAGCTGCTTTCTTTTCGGGGTGGGCGTCGTTTCCGCATGGGCTTTGGCATCGGCATGGCTGATCAAGGCTGTGTATGCTCTCTACATGATCTGATCTGGCATCCTAGACGTATTCGGTTGGTATCTGGGAGCAACATCAAATAATCCAGAAGCATCGCAAACCTCACGCATCCTGCAAGATCTACGAGGGTATGTTTTCGAGGATGAATGCCGTGAAAATCGAGATATGTGCGGCAGACGCGGGAACCCAAGAACAAAAACCCAACCTGTGCAGATGTTCGTGTTTTCCGGCCCTCGAATAGAAGTGCATAACGCAGTTCTGGCTGAGAAGGCTGGGCAAGAAGCGGATCCTCTCAGACGTCCTTGTGTTGCTCGTGGCACCCTCAGCCCAAGAGACACTAGTCAGCCTGTGAGAGGCAGTCTGAACCCAGTCCTAGTCCCTACAGGCCTTGGCACCATAGGAACAAGAGCCCCCGTGCGAGTCCGGAGCGAGCTCGAAGACATGTAAGCCATTCCTGGTAATACGGTAGTACCTGGTAGACGCGACAACGCCCATCTGCAAAGGAAAAAGCTGATGCGAAGATTGCACGGAGACGAGCTTTGCTCGAAAAGGACTGTGCACGGTCTAAAGGAGGTGTCAATAGTATTTAACAGTTCTAGCATGTTTTTAGCACTTCTGGACCCCGTGATTCTACTGTGGCCACGCCAACATGGAAACCAACTGTCGATGAGGCTCTGCGATAGAAATCAGATTCTGTTCACTCGCAGGAGACGAGCCTGCCTGCAGTGGTGACCGGCAAGCGCAAGTCAACCAAAGGCAAAGGTTTCGGCTGAGCTCTCCGGGCCAGAGAGGGCCAGGATGGCCAAGAGGAGCCGGCAGAGCAAGCGGAGCAAGACGCTTTGCATCGCTTGGCCGAGCCTTGGCCTCGTCTGTGTCACACATGCACTGGTGCGGCGGCTGAGAGACATGAAATGGCTGTTTGATGCATTGCAGGCTCTCTGCACGTCTGAACCAGTGCTACATGACAGAAGTTTGGATGGCCACCGGACTCTCCAAAGCCCCTTTGAGACAAGAACATAGGCGAGAAGGGTGGAAGAGTTCAAGACGCACTGCGAAGGCCATGGTCCTTTTCGTGCTCAGCGACCCGCGGCTCCCCTTCGGTCAGCTGCGGATGCGCACCACGCCGTAAAGGGTGGAAGGGACGTGATGGAGTTCTGGTCTTGGGCAACATGAGCGTCCGATACTGCATAGCATAGGGCATAGAGGCCGAAGATTGGACGAGCATAGCTACGATCGGATTGCACAGGTAGTGCTTTCGACAGCACAAACCCCTGGCTGAGATCCGCCTACGCTGCCTTAGGCGCAGCTTCACCGGCTTGGATCATGCTTAGGATTGGGATGCTTAGCACCGGCTGACAGGCCCCGGCAACCGAGTGACGTGTCTTTACATCGGCGCCGGATCAAGCATGCGGTCACAGGCCTCGTGACCTCGCAGTTTGTGCATAGATTGAACGTTTGCTTCGTCAAGCTCTGCAAAGCTGCAAGGAGAGTTAGTGAAGGAGAAATGCAAATGCAAAGCTTGGCAGCCTTTTGGCCGCAGCCACTCATTGCACAGGCCCTCTTGGCTGCGGAAGAGGAGGCATTGCCAACGGTGCTTTGCAATGCGGCCACCGCCATCGAGGCGAAGCGAATCATGCGAATCCCGCGCCTCTCCCCTGCCCCAGCAGTTCGTTTCGTGTGCGCTTCCCGACTCGCACAGGTTTGGCTAAGTGAAGCAGACCTTGGTTTGGTCATGCGCTTCGTGAACCGGCCCGAGGCAGAGTCAGAGCGTGCAGCGCAGCGTGCACAGAGCGCGCCCCAGAGCTCCTTGGCAGGTCTACGAGATGCCACCCGGATGGCCCTATACGCATCAGGCTGCATGTGTGTCCAGCGCCTCCAAGTGGCAGGATGTGGCAGGTATTTCGGAGCCTCATGAGATCTCGTCCTGGCTCGTCCTCTCCCATGCATCTATCAATCGATCACGAAAAAGCCGACATTGCTTTTCATTAATTTGATGTGAGTTTGCCGTGTCCAGGTGTTAAAGGATGGCCCGAAGAAGGCCTTGGAGCCGGCAGATGAGGCACGGCTGCAGGGACGCTTTCACGCGGTCCCTCTGTGGCGAGAGCTTTCTCAGACAGATCAAACATGATCAAACAGTGAGAGCTCTGCGGCCTTTTTTCGGAGATGCTGTGCGAAGCATGGGCGGGTGGTTCTTCTGCTCGTGGGGTCAAGGCCGCGGAGGTGGAACACACAAATGGTGCCAGCAGCGACGAAGGCAGGAGTGCTCAGCAAGTCTAAGTCACCAGACGACGGTACCCGACGGGTGGTGAAATTTTGGTGGGGACATCTGCAGATTTTGCCATACATTGAGCTGTAGTTTGTTGGAGGTGCGGCACTTGTGCCACAGCCCGCACCCCAGCTCCCAGGGAATGAAAAGGTAATTACTCGTAGCCAAAGGCCCAAGGTATCCGTCTTAAGAAATTTAAGAGATGGTCATGACGGCTTGCCCTCGTGAGTAGCGGTGGTTCAGACTGAGGTCCTTGATTGGTGCCAGCCCGGGCGAGTATGCCCAGCTCCCGGAAGTGTCTCCAACCATGCAGCCATGCTGTATCATGAGCACGCGGTCCGCATCTTGTGAGGTCTTGTTTGACCTGAACAGGGACAATGTCGCCGACATTCCAGATGTCGTCCAGCACCTAGTGCGCAGCAAGTCTTTTGACATGATCCGCCCAAGCTGAAAGCAATCCATAGCTTGCGCTGGCGAACTCAGACGGTGGAGCTTTTGTCGCCTGCGTCCGCCTTGGCTGCTGGGCGCCTGGAATGTGGTGAGCACAGCTCCAGAGCTCCCGAAGACACGGGAACCAGCGGAAGCCCGAAGTCGCTCGCGATTTCAACAGCGGAGACTGATCAAGAATCCTCTTCACACCCGACCCGAATGCCATGCAAGACCGAAACTTCCCGAAAGCATCTTCGCACCGGCTCCTGTTCCTTGCGACTGCCCAGGCATTGCAAGAGCGGCCGCCTCAGAGTGAGGCCATCATCGTCGCTGGACGCAGGCCTGGTTTTCAAGCTTCTACGAACCTCGGGCTTCCCGGCCGTCGGAAGATAGACCTGTGCACCCTCTGCCCGATCCATTGGCCAGAAGCCCGAGTACCAGAAATTTCTGAAGGAGATGTTGACCGGTGAACCCGAAGCCATGTCTAGACTGGAATCCTACACTATCAAATTGGAGAGGGGTCGAGAAGCTGTAAAAGGCGGGAATCTGGGGGGTGCTTGATTTTGAATCTTGAAAGAGGTTTTCTTGACGGCGAACAGTGACTATCCCTTGAGGATGTGTTGGTTGCCCAACCTGCAACTTCCCAACAGAAGATTCGCTAAAAGGGTTTTAGACCTCGGCCTCCAAGGTAACGACCCGAAACCACGGTCAGTGAATGTTGATGTTCTGATGGGCGGCAACACGGCTTTTTCTGCTGCGATTATCTTGGTCCTTACAGCAGCCTAAGAGTTATGATTAACGGTACCGGAGAAGCAAGAGGCCGCCAGCCCCAGCTTGAAAACGAGGTTAGAGAAAGGAGCAATAGCATTCAGACAAGCCAGGTTCAGCATAAAGAAGCCAAGTCCATTGCCAGCACATGCAAAAGCAGCGGTGTGATACGAGAACAATCGCCGTCCTTCAGGAAAACGGTGTGGGGTCAGCCCCTTGGGTGTATGATAGGGACCACTTCCCGACATGAGGCCAAATGCAATCGGAAATGGTGAGGTAGATGGTGTTATTCAACTTTGACAGCCTGCTGCACTTCCGCAGGTATACATCCTTCATGACGCTCAAGAATGCACTTGTGGAGATCGTGCTGGAGCAGGATCTGTGCAAGGGCAGTCGGCCAGCCTCACAACTGTGCAATCACAGATTCACAAAGATCCCCATTTAGGATGTGTTCTGCCACTCAGAATCACTTGGGCAGGGTGATGAATGTCTGCCTCATGTGACTCATTTGTTTTCCGTTTTTTCTACTTTTTCCGGCCGCCTTGCAACCAAGCAAGCAAACCAGCAAGCAAGCACGTGAGCAGGCAAACACGCAAGTCTAAGCCGTGCAAGCTCGCTTCAAAATAACATCCTGCCAGCAAAAGCAGAGCGCGTATGAATCGTTGCAGAACCCCTGATACAGACATTGTGGTTGCAAGCGGGGGGGGGGGG